>JAJODA010000066.1:0-44748 GCA_021730345.1 Fusarium cicatricum | reverse complement strand
GACATTCAAGTCCGGCTATTGTCTGTTGAATAATGCCGTCGAGGAACCGAGTTGCCGGTAGAATAGAACCCTCCATCGCTGGTGCTGCGATGTTGTCTCTGCTTGACCCGAAATCCTCAGTTCGCACGATAACCTGGGACAAAAATGCTGACGGTAAAAGATTGCTCGTAGCCGGTCTTGATTGATGAAATGCCTCTTGAGCATATATAGTCCCCAGCCCATCTTCGAGCGGGTATTCAGCTCACAACTTAAAGCTGCAAGCCAGCGCTGTCCTCGGTCGCCTCTCTGTGGTATCTCGCCCCATCATCTCTCTTGGCTTCCGAGCATTCAACTCATGCCTGGTTCAACCACTCCCATCTCCTTCATAATAAGGGCGTCGTCATGCTCCCCAGACAAACTATGCATTCCAGCAACAAAACCAAGGCCAAAATCTATGTCAAAACAAAAACAATCTCCTTATAATGCCTTGCACACCAAAACAAAGTCTAGTTCCATTCCCCAGATTTTTTATCTCTTCCTTTGCAATGCAACAGATGAAGCCCAGCTGGTCTTGTATAAATCCACACACAAAGCGGAAACCAGCCCCCAAAAGAACACAACGAGGTGTGATTAGAAAAGAATAACAGCAGAAATATACAGGTTCGAGAAGCGTATCTTGAAAAGTCGTTGCGAAACATTAGGTTATCATCGGTTATAGCTTATCGTCGGAGGTATAATGTTATTGCTGCGGAGGTGGAGGCGCCTGCTGGCCGTCCTCCGGTTTCTGCTCGCCCATGTGTCGCTCACTCTCGGGTTTCCACGTTCCTAAGCCACAAAGTTAGCAACCGTCTGTAACCAAAGTCTCATTATCCCTTACCCTCAAAATCGTGCTTGACATATGCCATCGGATCGTCAGGCTCCTTGGAGCCCATTTGTCCCACGCCAGGTGAGAAGCTTGTGATGGGCAAGACAACCACGTCTCCCACTCGCTTGCTCGTCTCCATACCAGTAAAGTTCTTGTAGTCAATCTTGCCCTTGCTCTTCTGCAGATCAAAGAAGCGCTCGTCGTTCAAGTAGTCCATGATGGCATCCGTCCAAACAGCCGGTCCTGTGAACTCCACCACGTCGCGACCGCGAAACTTGTCAAGTTTACCCGATCGTTTCAGCGACATGGTCTGCTTGGTGACGCGGTCGATAATATCGCGAAGCACTGGGTGTCCCGGCTTGCTCTGTATTGTCCACTGGCAGAACTGGATTCGACGGCTGTACCAGTCAGCCCAGTCGGGACGATCGGGGTCGGCCTCGATGCCAATGATCAAGCCAACCGTTTCGCGAGGAATCTGGTCAGGTAGCCATTTAACGGAGCTCTTAATGGCATAGGTATCAATGTCGGAGTAGATGCCGCCACGAGCATAAAGGATGAGGTAGCGAAAGAAGTCAGCCTTGAGGACGGGCAGAGGAAGAGCCCGGTAGGCATCCACGACTTCAGGGACAGTGGCGTAAAGCAGGCGAACCAGGTTGACAGCGACGTCGTCTGTGACAACCTCGTGGACAAATCCTGGGTGCTCATCTCTCCAGGACGCATGATGATCCTTGAACTGGAATTCAGCGTTATCGGGGCTTTGTTTCCACGTCTGCCAGATGTAGGCCGGAAACTTGGTCTCGACATCGTAGGGGTAGGCGTAGGCGAGCTTCTCGTAGGTCGACATGCTTGACATGTCAATGCGAGGCTGTGTGCGACGCTGCTTCACTTCCATCTCCTTTGGTTTTTCGGGGGGTGGTGAGACGGCATCAGGGTTCGAGGCAGGAGCGACATTATTCCCGGTATCAGCAGCGGCGGCAGCCTCCTGTGCGGCCGGGGCGCTGGGGGTCGAATCGTGCGATCGCGAGAGTAGGAAGAAGACGGTAAGTATAAAGACCGCAGCCACGATGGCGCGGCGAGAGTTGATCATGGTGCGGCGTGAGTTGATCATGGCGGCGATGCGGTTTTGCTATCGACAAGCCTAGGTGGCTTTCTCGCGGATTCTTTGGCTGCTAGATAAGGAACCCAAGCTAGGGGGCCAGGGTTGAGAGCACCAAGTTGAAGAAACGAAGGACTGGGCTATAACGGCATAGAGAAAGTGAGTGTGGCCAGGCGAAAGCTGGTTGCGAGAATTGGAAAAGAGGACAGCAGGCGAAAAATGCAGCAGAAGAAGAAAACGTGTCGCTCGTCCAAGAATTTTGGTCGCGTCGGTCAGGGTCAGCGCTTGGGTTGAGGCGAGCGAGGGATGAATTCCAGGTCCAGGGGATCCGCAATTGGAGACGGTGGGGCCTCGAACGGCTGTAAAGAGCTGCAGCAAAAAAGACCCTGGACGAAAAGAGGCTTCGGCGTAATTTCTGGCGCTGCAGCCCTCCTAAGGCGGAGCTGCCGAGACGTTTGGTTGGCCGTTTAATCCAATCAACGAGAGGCAAGTGACAGATTCAGATGAAGATACAGAGGAGCTTGATCTGGCGCTTGTCCTTGTCTGACCATTGATTCGTCTAAAGTCGACGGTGGATGGTTGAGAAGTAGGTTATTGAAGGAGGGAAATTATAAAAGTCGACTTCTCGAGTTGGATTGTAGAACACGACTCGATGATGCGCGGAGGAAGGAACGGAGTACGCGGCCATCCAGGATGAACGAAGGAAGTTGCCAGCGTGGGGGGGTACGGTGCCAGGGAAAGTTACGATTGAAGGAAGTGACCAAGACAGAGGTCTCTTCGGTACCCAAACAGTAAGTGCCTTTGAAGGGGAGATACCCCTGAGCCTCAGCATTCAGGGAGTTTTAGGTCCTTGAGTACTAGTAAGGAGTCAGCAAGTGAGCAGCCACAGGGGCCAGGGCGCTATTTGGGGTAAGCGGGCGCTAGGGAGCAAAGCGCCTCTCGGACGATAAGATGCGAGAGATCCATGGATATCAGGCCAAAGTCCCATTTGCCAAGGACAAGATGGACAAGACGGAAGAATCATCTTTGATTATTTATGTCAGCTCTGTAATGAGACAAGAATCGCTCATAGAAGCATCTAAGTCGTCACTACGGAGTAGCTGACTTCGATTTCAGCCGTACCATGTAAGATATACATGTCCCCTTGAAGCAACGGTGATGACACTAACCGCGTCAATGGTGCAATAACCACTGGTAAATCTCGGTGCCAAGCCAGCCAGACTAGCTGCAGGTTCGAGAGATATGCCCTCATCAAGCATTGTACCCTTGGTCACCGTACGAGGGCAAATTACAATATCCTGGACTGTGCGTCAGTCTCGACCACTTCGAGACAACTCATGTTGGGAGATTTCCTGATACAAATAATCATTTCGTGTAAGTTACGAAGCAACCAACACTGATCTTGAACTCGGTCTTGGCAACAACATATCGCTCACGAAACAAAGCCAAACGCACGACATACTACGGAGTACGTAGCGTATCGTTACAAGATTAAACCCATGCCAAACTAGCAATCTCACCAAACGCGGCATGATACTGACTTGTTACAGAGTTTAGAGTTTCTCCATACTCGGCGTCTCGTTGCTTCACAGTGGACACCAGATTACGTGTCGAGGACCCCGGGATATGTATCGAGGTTCTCGAGAAGGAGACCGAGAGAGCGGATCCTGTCGTAGGGATTGCACAAGCTAGACAGAAAAGGGGTCCGCGAAACCCCTGAGGCAGGCCGTCCCAGCAGATAAGAACCCCCGTTCATCATGATAACAGGAGATTTGGAGGAGTTTGCAGCTTGGGAAAAAAGCTTGGCTCCTGTAGTTCCTCGGTGAAGTGGATATGTAATTATGTAGACACACCGAGTCGGCAGTTTTCAAGGGACTTGTGTCGATCGCGTGTCGCACGAACTGGCTTGCGCAACCTCGAGTGCAGTTTGCGTTTCGCTGATGACGATCTAGATATGCTCGACGAGTCTCGAGTGCCGAGACTCCTTGGCGGCAAGTCTTTCCCTTTCTTTCATTCCTCTTGTGCTTCTGCTTTACCCAGTTGACTGCATGTTGAAAGACGTTGGAGATGCCGACTGGAATGGGACAAGGAGTAGAAACAGGTCAAGACGATGCCGACAGCCTGTTGCCAAGCTCTTGTAATACTTCCATTATTTGTGGGGCCCAGGTCCGGAGAGAATTGAGCATGCAAAGGCAAGGCAATAGTAGGTAAGCATTCTTGAAGCGACCACTCGGACTCGGTTACTCGTCTATTTACGGAGTACAATATTAGAACTCATGAATGATTAAGAGCGCTGCTGACGAAGCACAAGGCGCGCATTATAAACTCCCAACTCAACGCTTTGGCCATTTCTCACCATTATTTCTCTAGCCTCGGTTGTTCGGGCTCGCGCCTTTTGACTTGCAACGAAACGTTCAAGGTGTTTATAACCTGGAAAGCAAGGTCGGGGCGAAAGGCTGCCATTGGGTTTCCATAATCGGAGGACTAGGACAAGCCCACCCTTGCCTGGACTTTGAATGCCATGATCTTGACGGCCCGGATGTCACAGCGCCCTGTTTACTTAGTCACGGATGAATGTCAAAGCCTTTGTGTGCTGGTTGGTAATTCAAGACAAGCCCAAACGTCACCGAGCTGCAGTAGTTGGACTCTGGCCTCGGTATTCACTTCCAAGGACAGACAAGCGAGAAATGCAGCTTGTGTCCTTGGATGGAAACCATTTTCCGGCACCTCAACAGATGCGCCCTGCTTTGCATTAGTTGTCGTTTCGGCCGACGCCTTGCGATAACATGGAAGAACCCCCGATGACTGCGCACTATTTCGTTGTTTTAGCTCACCCTCCTTGCTGTTGATCGTTCTCAAAGGAGGGGAGTTCTCTGACGAGGTGAAGGGGCCTGGCAAAGGATAATCGCGATGAAGTGAGTTGTGAGAGGTCAACTTCCCCGCCCTGACGAGACAGTGTTACTTGGATGTGTGCAGATCAAACGTGGTACACCAAGTTACCAAAGTGCAATTTCTAGTCCCCAAGTAGAACAAGGAAAACGAACCCATGAGCAACCCCTACAGAAAAGAACAGACCTCCTCCAAAACTCCCCCGTCCAGGGTGACGGATTTTAGCCTTAGCGAGCTGCAACCCCATCGCCGTGCTCCATAACCCAATTTGTCAGCCCCCGGGAATGGAAGCTTTGCTCCCTACGGGTTTTCGTGGCGCGCGGCTCTCTTTTACATCCAAGCAAGATGGATCCTAGGTCATTTCTCGCTTTCCGTCAGAGCGGAGATAATAGCGGTCATCGCGCGTGGACTGTTCGCGACTCAGCCATTAATTGATTAAATCATGTATCGTAACGAGCAATCGGCCTTTCGGTGATCGTTGTTCATGCCAACCAATAGATTGAGTGCGCCGTGGTTGAAAGATGCGCCGTGTGAGTATGCCACACCCCGGGCTCGGCGGCTCAAGATTGTCCGAGGATGCCGAATAGTGAGATGTGAGCCCCACTCTCCAGCGGACTTAAGCCTGTAAATGAGTGCATCAGCCAGAGATGCTCTCCACTGATGATATCTCGATATTGGGATGGGTTTGCAGTGATGGACATGGAGGCTCGTGGGATTAGGCCTAGACTTGTAGTACAGCTTCAAAGATGCAGATTCTATCCTACTATCATATCAAGATCCATGATGAATCACAGTGTATCCATACATAGAAATCAAGCCCGCGTCCGCATCCTCGGGTCCCTCGCGGCCCCGCCCCGATCGGCGATTAGCCCGCTCTTTCGTCCGGGGGGCGTCCTCTAAAACCGCGGATATAGCAGCTCAGCTTACGGATACTTGCGAGACCAAAAGGTACAGTAATAATCAACATTAGGATCAAAGCTTAGTAGACGCACCTCACTCTAAGATGGGCGCCTTCCCGCGACGTGACGGACCTGGGTCCTGTCCCGTCCCCTTCGGAGATTTGCAAGCACCCGATGACAAAACCAGACCAGCCCACGCGCGCCCTTGCTGTACGTAGTATGCCCTGTAGAGTACCTGTACGCCCTACCAGATCATCGTAGGGTACATTACTGTACACCCCCGGCTTGGATGGGTGGGATCAAGAATATTGGACGCTCGACCTTGTTTAAATACCTTGGGCTGGTGTCTCTCGCCTGCTGGGCCGCTCTGGTTTTCTAGCTTCCCTACCTATCCTGGCATTTCCGTGGAGTTGTCGAATCTTCTTGTGATTACTGAGGCCTCCTCAACAACCATTTACAAGCACAACAATTTGATTTAAGCCTCGGAGGTTCGGGTTTCCGTCCCACAGCGGCGAAACCGCTTACACGCGCCCGACCGTATAAAGGCCTCGGCCCGTCTTGAACAAGAACCACGATTATATATCTATCAGCTTTTACAAACAATACGTCGACCGATTACTCAAACGAACCAAATCTATAAACCAAGTTAAATACCCGATGATATCCTAAGCTCCGATTACACACTCGAATACAAGCCCGCGCAAAGGCCGACCCCGAGCGTCTCATACAACTCCCCGTCTATTATTTACAGCAAACCACCAAATATCATGGCCACCGAAACCGATACATTATCATTCTCGTTGCCCACGAGCACCGCTCCCACCGACGTCTCCGAATCGACATGCATGCCTAACGCGGTCCCGTTCCTCCCACCAAGTCCACTCCAGGCCGCACCCGCCGAGTGGGATACCAGGATACACCCATTATCCCCGAGTCCACAGCAGCTTTACGGCACCGGAGCCAGCGCATCGAGCAACGGCAGTGCAAGTGCTGAGACCGTCGGGAGTGGCAGCGGCTGTTTCAACGATGGAGGGTTGTTATACAGGGTGCAAGCTGAGAGGGAATGCCGAGAGGGTCCGGGCAAGTAAGTCAACGAGAATATGCCGTATCCGAGAGGAAGAGAAGACTCGGCATGATATTCTGTGAAAAACCGGTTACTGACTTTACCTTGGTTACCTTCAGAACTGTCGAAGAGGCATGTCAGCGCTCGCTCAACCACTTCCCCTGCCCAGGCCTCGCCTTTCCCATGCCAGCGCTTGACTTTGACTTTCGCATCGCCGTCCGTCTAAACCACGAGCCTGTTCATATGGATTCAGGCAGCACCAAAGAGATCACGACCGTTGCCGCCGGAGTGTGGTCCGGCTCATTTGGCCACGGCCGCGTCATTGTGGGTTCCCTCTCGCCTCCTTTCCTCACCTGAGACTTAATATGATATTACGCGCATTACCCTATTTGTGACTGACTGGAGAGGGCTCTATGGCTGTGTAGGCAGGCGGTTATGATCTTGGCCAGGCACGTGGCTTTCGGCCCATGAGACTTGTCGAGGGCGCTTTTGTCGTCCAGACGAGCGACGAGCAACCCGCGGTGTAAGTGCTCGGCTGGTTGACAAAATTATACCTGTAGTTGCTGACAAGTGACAACCAGGCTGGAAATGCGCACGCGTGGTTCTCTATCGGGACCTTCGGATGTCCTCGACACTTTACTAAGCCCCCGATCACCAAAGGACATTGACCCACGCCGATACGGGTTCCGCATGTTTGCGACCTTTAAGACGTCGGACAAGCGATATGCCGAGACTGTCAACTGCGGCTTGTGGGTGGCCAGCGGTGCCTGGCGTGGCGAGCACCTGGTTATTGAGTAAGCTCTCCGTGTATCCTGGTAATATCACATGAGTAGACTAACGGTTATCAAAGTGCGTACCGAGTTACATAAGCTGAGTCGATAGTTGAAACTACCAAATAACGACAGTTAGCATTGCATAGGATCCCAGGCGCAGGATAGGAGTTGGAACTGAATCCGCGTCAAGTTTGACCGGCTGGCAAATAGGAACGGAATGGAATGGGCGGTGCATTGAGCGGCGCATTTTTACTATAATTTGTTTGCGTTGATGAAGCAACGATTGATCTGATCAATATCACATACAGCGTCAAGGCTGACATACAACTCCATGACACAGGTCGAACCTTCCAATGTCCATGATCTTGGCCTTAGATCGCCGGATGAACCTAGTTTCGTTCCAGATCTTGACGCCTCGAGTACCTAGGCAGAGCCCTGCCGGGTGAGCGGACCAGACAATATCCCTATCATATTATCCTCTGATGGTCACCATGACCCAACCGAAGCGATTAGATAACGCCTTCGCCTAAGGCAGCACATCCTGTAGACGCTCGCCCCATGGTATCTTGCAAGTATCAGGCACCCTCAGTCCTGGTGATCGTTGGTCGGTGTGCTCGATCTGACTCGCTTACCCTCCAACGGCAGCGATCCAAAGATAGCCTTGATACTAAGGCGACGCGAATGCTGTCAGCTTCGCAAGGAACGAACGAGTACTAGCAAACGCCAGTAAGCCAAGTTTCAGAGCCGCGCATTCCGAGAGACTACCTCCGGGGTCGCTTGGTAATTGTCAGCAAAGCTCAGGTAGAGGGGAGATACCGGACTTACTCGCAGATCGGCCTCGATGCACCTCACATGTCCCCTTTATGCAAAATAGCTCTGTAGACAAGCTCACTTGAGCTTGAGCGACACCTCTAAGCAGCTCAACTTCCTCAGCCGGCTCTCGTCCTCTTCATCCCCATCCACAACCACATCATCAATCGTGCCCACAGTCCCCGTCCTCACCTCCACATCACAATCCCCTTCCTGCTCAAACCAGCCTGCTACTGCCAGGGTCTTCTCGATTGCCCTCCCCGTGCCCATAAGCGTCACCACAGCGCTGTCCGCATCTCCTCCGCCGGCACGCTTCAGCGCCTCGACGCGCTGGTTCACCGACGCGTACTTGGGCGCCGCGCCGGTGGTCCGCAGAGAGGCATCGAGCTGCTTGCGCGCGCGCTTGACGGCGGCCATGAAGGGCGTCTTGGAGGACACGTAGATGATGCGGGACTTGGACGATGCTGGAGGCTGGCGCCTGGTTAGGGGGCGCTTCTCGATGCGGGCGTCTGGACACGGTTAGTCTGTTGTTGGTGAGATGTGATGATGAATAATGCCTTTTGGGATAGCAGGCAGCTTGGTCATTGTTCCAGGCACCCGGCTGGATGATGTCTTGTTGGCATTGCTTGAGGCCATGTTGTTGCTGAATTCGCTTGATCGTAGGCTGCTGGATAAGGTACTACTAGTAGGCAAATGAGGTGGAGAGTGAATCAACTAATGGAGGGACGTAAATGTGAGTAATAGGGGTCCTCGGCCAGACCTATCGAGTCTCTGTTGCCTAGTAGGCCTTGACGCCAGGTATCACAAAGTCGAAGTTGAGTTGCTATGAACGATAAAGAAAAGTTCAAGCCTGGTCACGGTTAAAAGTTTCTATGAGTGTGTATGCACACCACCCCACACCAGATTCTCCAAGTGTGTAGACTGGGTGAAATAGTATCTACCTCTGAGCAATGTTGTTGGTTTTAATCCTTTCATCTGATGCTCCATAGACTATCTCCGTATTCAAAGCTTCAATATTAGTTTATAGACAAATCGTGAGCGTATGAACCATCGTGTGAATTTCGGTACATCATACATAACCGTTTGTAGGACGCCACACGTGCTGTGGCACAGGCTCTCCATCCCCTACGGTCTACCGTAGGTAACTTGCGCTACTGCACACGGCCCGCTACCAAACGTCACCTCACAAGCTCTCATCCTCATGACCAACTTGCTCATAACCACCAACATCACTCCACCAAGAAACACCCATCTTCCCCAAGCTCGTCGCCGCCGCCATCTTCTCATGGCTGCCTACACCAAACCTCGCGCATAGTAGGCCGCACATTCACCACCATGTCCATTGCAATCTGGCCTCCCGTCTCGGCCCACGAGCTCAGGCTTAAAGCGGCCGAGACCCAGGTACGATGAGAGAAGCAGCCCCCCCAATATCGACGCGCAAAAAGGCACCATGCTGATCTATCTTGACAAGGCACGCGAGCTGGACTGGATCGTCGACGAGACGCTGCAGATCTGTCGCGACCTCAAGCACAGCCTCGACGACTGCTATGCGCTCCTCGCGCCCATCGACCCGGGAAGCACGCTCGTCATGAGCACGCACCGCAACGAAAAAGTAAAGGGCACCCTCACGCGCGTGGGCACCCGCATCGTCAAGGGTGTAAGTAAGGCTGTGGACTTTGGGAACTCCACTCTGGTGCCAGCCTCGTTCTGCAAGCTGACGTCTTTTGTCCAAGTCCCTCCATCTCCAGCTTCGAACGATGCCCGCCCAGACTCTGGCTCTATCGCAGTCCGACGTCATTCACATCCAAGCCCTCGATGCTTTGCATGGCCATCTCACCCAATCCATCGACCTTCTCTCCATTACCTTGTCCAAGCCGCAGGACGCCCGCTCACTCGCCTCCACTCTCGCCATCCTGGCCGATTCCCTCTCCGACTCGGCCGCCCTTATCAAGGGTCCTCCTCTGACAGACGCCGACCCCGCTTGGCAGTCCTGCTCGAGTCCGTCCTATCACTTTGTCCCCTCCCTCGGCCCCAACTTCAGCTTCTACATTGGCCTGCAGGAGAGCGCCATCGTTCTCTGGCTGCGCGTTCTGGAACCCGTACATGCCCCTGTGCATTTCGGAACCAAGCTTGGCCTCGCCATCGGCACCGTCCGACGTTTGGAGCATGACGAGATGGACACCGTCTTCCGGTACAATACGCGGGGCAGCGAGGTCGGCGGCTCAATGCGGGGCAGCGCGCGGCATACCCCAGAGCCGCGATCGTCGGCAACCGACGTGGATGGCAAAGATGTACAGGAGGTCTATGTCCGGGAAAAGGTGCGCGTCGAAAGTGCAGATCCCAGCCTCATCTCCCTGCACTCCAAGCTTGGTTTCCTTAGTCACATGCTAGGCCAGGCGCGGAGAAATCTGTCAGAGGTGCTGAGCGTCGACTCGTAGACTCGTAGTAGCATTGAGGGGAAGGCCATGTGAGCAGGCTTGCATGTAAATTGATTGGATACCCTGGCGTTATGGTGAAAGTGGCTATTCTATAATTCTTGTTTTGCTTGCATGGGCTTCTTCCATGGATATCTGGAATCAGTTGCAGATTATTCCTTTTTTACGTTTTGGATCTCGAAGAGCTTCATTCAACTGAATTTGGATTTGTAAAAATGTAGATGTTACACCTTGTACATGCAATTCATGACCCAATTTCCAGCGCTCCTCCGCTAAATCCGTAGAAACACACACTAATGACACAAGACAAGTGAAATATGCATTGTTGAAGACGCAAGGAAGTAACCTCTAGTCTCGTGGACATGGCATGGCCAAACCGGTGAGGCCCGGGTGGCCATAACAACGCTCCATCGACTGAGACACTGTCGCGAGATCGTGCCAGCAGTCGCATTGTGTAGCGTCTAGGCCACCGGAGACCAGGGCATGGGAATGAGAACCCTCGACTTCATGCTCTGGATCAGAGGCACCGTCTTGTGGACGGTATCGCTCCAGCCCTCGACTTGCCAGCTCTGCTCACGGCGGGCGCGGCGCTCCTCGAGGTTGGCGAATTGCCAGAGGTGGTGAACTGTGTTAAGGTCGCCAACCTGGACGAACCAAGCACCGACGCCCTCCATAACCTCACGGCGAGCCTTGAGGCCTCGTCGCCAGTGTGTCTCCCACTCGAGCAGATTACCGGGGTGCAATGTGTAGGAGCGCAGCTCGAAGACGCCACCCAACTGTCGAGGAGGGGTTGTAGGCCAGAAAGAAAACTCCTGCATCAACGAGATGTTCTTGGAGTTAATCATGCCCTTGAGCTTGCGATCAAACTCGGCGAATTCCGGGTGATGGGTAATGGAGTGTCGGGACTGGTGGTAACCCTCGTACTTTTGGTATTCCCAGATGTGAACTGTTACCCCGCGCGTCTAGTCAGTAACCATGGTTCTTCAATTCAGAGGAGAGCATCAGCTGCTTACCAAAGGTGTCACATTCGCCAACCTCTGTCCGCCAGCTTCCAACGAGATGGACCTTGTTCTCGGGGGCATTGGCCATTTTGGGGTACCAGTGGCCGACGAGCTCAACGTACTCGTCCACCTTTTCGGGCTTGACGTCGTGCAAGACGATTGAGTGGACATACTTGCCACGGGCGAGAACCTGACTGAAGCTCGCCTCGAGCTGAGCATCAAGCTCGCGACCTTCCTTGGTGCCGTAAATGAGGTTTGTCAGAGGGCCCGCCTTGCGCGGGGGCTCTGGCTCCTTGACCTCGGTAATGCGCTCTACGTTGTCTTTCTGTGAGCCGTCGTCCGACTTCGCGAACGGAACGTTAGCAGACTGTAGGTGGGAGGACAACGCACTAGCTTCTCGATCCTTCTGTGCCTCAACCAGGTGCTCGCGGAATGCCTGCTGCTTCTCGTTGAATTTGTCGACGGTTGCTCGTGAGGGATTGACGTCTCCGAGGGAGGGCGTATGGCTCTGGCGAGCAGCAGTCGTGCTCAGAGCTCGCAGGCCAGCGCGTGGGGTGACGGCGGCAACACGTGCGAATTGGCGGCTCAGCATCTTGATCTTTGAGATTTGAAGTGATGACAGAATTGAGTTGAGTCTCGAGGCGCAACGCGTGTCTCAACAAAGATTGACACGGGCGCAGGTACAAAAGAGGGGATTTATCCCAGAAAGGTGATCAACGTCAAAAGAGACCGTTGAGGTTGCAGAATTTAGATCTGGAGAGACAGGGGAGAGGCTGAAAGGAGCAAATAGGCCGAGAGATTCAGATGGCAGGAGCAAAGGCGGAGGAAGCAGAAGGACAGAAGCGGCAGCTGGTTTGCGGTCAGAGCAAATTGGTGGCAACTCAAATGGCACCAAAATAAGCTTGGAGGGCACAGCAGGAGCGGGAAGGTAGGCGGATTGTCCTTCTGGGCACAGCTTTCCCTTGCAAGAAAAAGGGACTTGGAGGGCAGGAGCCGAGGGAACGATTGGGCCGTTAGAGTTGGAGGGACGGAACGGCTTCGGTTACGGTCCCAGGAATGTATCTCACCCCGCACTTTGGCACGGGCGTTTGCTGTGTTTTGATGACGAGTAGTGAGTCTTGGGTTACAAGGACAAGAAGGTACAGGACAAGGGCAGAAATAGGCTGATTTGACTGAGAGAGACAAGAGGGACAGGGCCAGAAGGTTTGAGTGTGACCCGAGTACGTATCTCCCTTCTTAAAGCTGAGAGCTCGATGGAGCTTGAGCATGATGTCACCGTCGCGATAAGCGTCACGTGTAGAGCCTTAGCGCGCCATTGGAAAACGCGGGGTTTTGTAACCTGGTTTCTGCGGTGCCGGCTCGGGTTCTGGAGTTCTGGACCCGCGGATGCTCCACTCGAGCGGCTGTCAAAGGCGACCGGGTACGTACCCCCCAATCTCCCCTGATCTGGATGCCCTGTATCTCAGGCACGCAGAAAACGTTCCGGGCTCGGCTTCGGCAGAACCCGCTCGGAGCTTTGTTGGGTCTGTCGTTCGGAAAAAGGCTCGTTTGTCAAGACTCTTAATCTCAAAGCACCCTGCTGCCGAACGCCCATCAACCCGAACCTACCTTTCCCGCGATACCCACGAATCCGTCATCATGTCTTGGCTCGGTGTTCAGCCCTTCAAGAAGTTCAATGCTCCCTTCTGTACGTCCAATTGCGACGACCTCGTCGCCTGCGCCATCGCGAACGTGTCCCGCTGACTCTGTCTCTCCCTAACAGTGAAGCCTTACTGGCCCTTCTTCGCTGCCGGTACGTCCAGCTGCGCAGCTCCCCCGACGAAGCGGTGTCCTCGACGAGCTCTTCCCCGCGCGCCCGACTCCGATTGATGCGTCGATGTTTTTTTTTGGGACAGCAATTGATTCAGGATGCAGGTATCGTCATCGCCTACGGCGTCAACTCTGCCCAGACCGCTATGATGAACTGTACGGCCCCTATAGGATGAATTTTCAGAACGACGACTGACCAGATGCACTAGCCGCCGAGTTCAAGAACGACCCTCGCAACCCTAACCGCAAGACCGGTGGTCACTAAGTCCGAGGAGATGGAGATGGGATATCGCCAAATCATGCATGACCGATCCGCTCGAGCAGGAGACCAGGGTTCGTAAGATGGAATTGTATCATAGAGTCGCAAAAGGGGCTTAATTGACCTGTCGAACAATGTACACCATGCGGTTGTGACGGGTGCAGTTGGAATCGGGACGCGCTCCGGCCAAGTCCAAGATCCGAATGTCCCGAATGATTCAAGTACGGATTCAGATGCTTCAATCACTGAAATATCCTTCAGTACCGGTCCATTGACTTTATCCCATGTGAAGTAACTATTCAGCCGTCTGTCACGTACCAGCTAAAGATGAATGGGACCATACAGGAATGCTGGTTTTGATAACACGGTCACGGCTAGGTTTTAAACGACCGAACCTCTAATGCAACCTCTATCGCAAGCTGGAGCTAGTACAAGCTTCGATGCATCATATTAAATCACATCATAACGAGAAACTATATTGAAAAGACCATGAACCACGGTCGGCTTGTGGTGGGGATTTCGCGTTACCCGAGTCGTGCAACGGGCCGACATCTTGAGAAATCTCAACCTGACAAATCATCGTTATCGCTCACTCCTCGCTCGACTCATACGGCGAGACGCCTCACTTTCAGTTCTTATCAACGTTTATATATATCACGCAACCTCTCATAGATGCGTCTATTTTCTGGACTTTTTGTCATTACTAGACCAATCGCGACTAGACGTGTTTCTGCCTTTACTTTTCCTGCTAGATTTCATCAATCTACCATGACCGCCACTTCAGCGCCCAATGGGGCCAAACAGCAAAAGCCCAAAGGCAATGGAGGAAAGAAGGAAGTAAAGATCCTGATGCTTCATGGTGAGTTACCTCATATACCACATCCTACTACTAGACATGTCCCCCCAGCTGTTCATTACTCGCATATTATCCTACAGTATAAAGCCTCACTCTATCTGGATATCCAACTCATACTCTGCAGGCTATACACAATCCGGGCCCCTTTTCCGTGCCAAGACTCGCGCATTAGAGAAACTTCTCATCAAGCTCCTCAACCCCATCTCACTTCTTCCCGTCCCCATCTACGTCACCGCTCCCAACCGGCTCAAGGCCGAGGACGTCCCCGGCTACCAGCCCCCAGAAGAGGAGCCGGACGAGGACTACCAGCCCGATACCTGGGCGTGGTGGCGGAAGGACGAGGCGTCAGGCGCCTATCGTCTGCTGGATGAGGGTATGACCACTGTTGCCCAGGCTATCCGTGAGGCTGGCGGCGTGGATGCTGTGTGCGGCTTCAGTCAGGGCGGTGCGTTGGCCGCTCTTGTTGCCTCGGCGCTGGAGGTTGAGCGATCATTGCCAGACGGAAAAGAGGGAGACTGGGCGAGAGCACTGAGGGAGGCCAATGATGGCAAGCCTGTCAAGTTTGCTGTCTCCTACTCGGGCTTCTGGGCGCCGCCCGCTTCGCTCCAGTTCTGCTACGAGCCCAAGATCAAGACCCCTACGTTGCACTACCGTGGCAGCCTCGACACGGTTGTGGATGAGGATAGGACCCAGGCTCTTGTCGATCGATGCGAGGACCCGGCCGTCATCGTTCATCCTGGCGGCCACCATGTGCCTGTGTCCAAGGAGTGGGCAATGCCCCTGGCAGGATTCATCAAGCAGCACGGTGAGGACAAGGAGCTCAAAGCTGACCTATAGATCGTCCTTTATCCTAAACTACACGGATTCATAGTCATATAGACGAATAGATAGACTCAAGTGCATCAAGTGTGCCATGTTACATATCCCCATCCCGAGGACTATCTAACCTGTATAATTACAGACCACCCAACCGTCATGAATTGTTAATCGTTCTACTCTATCCTGTACTCCGTGGCCTCTATTTGGCGGGTTGAATCCGTGCCATCATCTCCTCCTTCGTGATGAGGTGATCAATCCTCTCCAACAGGCCCAGCAGGCTCTTCATGTTGTGGCTCCATTCGTTCAGAATATCATCGGCATCCCGGGGCTTCGCGAAACTGACGATTCTTGCGGGTCGGTCGATCTTGGCGTACACCGTCTTGGAGGTGACCAGCTCGCTGATGTACTTTTCCGTCTCGTCCTCGGTCAAGTCGAGCAGCTGGGTAAGGCGAACCATCTGGATGCGAGTGTAGTACTTGGCAACAACGCGGACATTGTGCTCAATAACCCGCTTCCGGAGATCTTGCCATCGCTGGTGCGCATCCTCGTCCTCGGACTGCCCAGCCTGCACGTCAAAGACATCGGTACTGCAGAGGTGAGGGCCAAATCTCTTAGCAATCTCGGGCCATCGCATCAACTCGTGAACAGTAAATAGTCGGAGGAGCTCGGCCTCGGGTGGGACTTCGGTGTTGCGGGTGTCTTTGTGAATTCGGTGAAGGAGGTCGTTTTGTTCGTTGTCGTAGGGGGCTAGGATGACAAAGTAGATAATGCGTTGCAAGACCTGCTGGAGATTAGTGACTGGGTCAGACACGGAGATATAAACTTACGGGTCGAAGCTTGGCTGGATCCTCCTCAACCGCTTCGGTATCCAGCACCTGTCGGTAGTGCTTGCAGACATCGAGGTACTTCTTGTCATGCTTGGCCAGAATGATCTGCTGCTCGTAGTATCGGAGCTTCAGGTCGGTAGTGTCGTCCTCCTTTTCCTCAGGAACCTCCTCACCGCGAGCCTTCTTCTTCTCACGCTCCTTCTGCTCCTTCTCAAGCTGCTCGGCAGTCTTCTTGGGCTTTCGGGAGAGGTATCGTGTGCTGATCTTGCGGGCCAGGATGCCGGCCTGTGTCCAGTCTCCGCTCTCAATGCATAGCGCAACTTGAGCTAGAATGAACTCGGTCTTTTCCCGCCTATCCATGGAACCAAAGGTCTCAACCTGGAGCTCACAGAGAATCTCGGTGGCAGCCTTGAGGTCTCCCTGCTCCTTCTTGATATCGGAAAGAATCTTGGTGACGCGAGCGCGCTCGACTTCGACAAAGATCTTGCCCTCTGTTACTGTTCGCAGTGTCTCGATAACGGAAAGCTTGGTCTTAAGATCGGGGGTGTCGTCAAGGAACTCCATAACGGTCTGGACCATCTTGGTGATGGCCTGTTTGAGCTGGCTGTGCTTCTTGGACAGGACCAAGGTCTGGTCGTTCATCAAACTCCAATCGCCCGCATTTTTGCATAGTGTGACGATTGCGATCAATACTCGTGATGTCGACGCAAGATCGGAGGCCTATCCTTGGGTCAGCGGGGACGATAGCTGGGGCGTGGGCGTCGGGCATACTTGTCGGGTCTGCTTCTCGAGCGCAGCGAGCTTCTCAATCGCACCCTGAAGGTTTTTGGACTATACAGCAGATTAGTGGAAGCTTAAAGTGACGATACAGAGCTGGGGCACCAACCGCAGCCAGCTTCTCAGCTTCAGGGAGCTGCTGGTCGACCTCCTTCGAGAAGTCCTTCTCGGGCTTCAAAGTGCCTTCAGACATGATGACGAAAAGCGCGCAGTATTATTCAACAATCGAAGGGGTTAAAGAGAGGGTTGGCGGCCAGGAGGTTGAATTTGAGGGTTGTTGATGGTGTTGATGCGATAGATCGGAGGTCGTGGGGCGTGTTTGGTCGAAGCTGGTCGGTTTAGTGACGAGGCTCACGCAAGAGGCTCCTGCCTGTGAGTATCCACTCAGCATCAAGGCTGCCCTGGAGCTGGAATTAAGTGGGACCGATTCCGGAACCTTCGTCATCCGGGCACTGTGTCTCTGCTGTCGTGCACGTGACTTGACTTACATCTATGTCGTTGTGTCTTTGAACCTTGGGGGTAACATGGGTCTAAATAATCAGTAGAAAGATGTATACTTAGATGTATTTGATGTGAGTTTTGTGGTTGCAGTGGTAGTTTTGTTTAAAAACTTATTATCTGAAAGCGGTTCTTTTACTGCGAACCAGATTTTCTCCAAATCATTGACGAGCGAAATTAGACGCCCACACAAGATGGCACGTTTTGATCAAGTTGGTTTATACTCGAAGAGCCTAGTTAAATAGTGTACTTTAAATCCAGAGAACTCACTGTGCCGTTTAAAACAGGTTGCAAGACTAGCCAAGCAAAGTGTCAAAGTGACATTCTAGGGTAACTCAGAGGTAGGCAAATAGGGGCAGGCACTTCTTGTTGAAATATAGGTCTCAACAGGCTCTCAGGTGCTAAAACTTTTTGTTTTCAATACTTCTTTGTAGTTGTTCAAGACTTGGACGTATCTAACGGTCCATTTTCAGAAATGATACCTTTGTGTTGAGTCAGACGGCTGTGCCAATACTCGGAAATGAAACAACTTTCCATAGAATCAGTAATCATCATGAAATCCACAAATTGACAGACACAGGGGACTGGAATGAGTTTGCTGCCGTCGATCAAACGAAGCCTCGAAGATATTAATCAATTACCTCGTTGTGGGCCTGATTGGAGTTCATGCCTCGTGGCTGCTATACCAACACACGCGGCAGGGAACGCAGATTTGGGCCGATTCAAAGTAAATCTATTTAGTAAAAAACACCACGCCTTGAATATTTCAATCAAGAGAGTTCAACCCGAGGTAAAGAAGGTTCATCGACGAGTGAAAGACAACCATGCTCTCTCTCTTCTGGAGTTGCAGTCTTGGACCATTGCTATGAGCGTGAGCCGTAATATATCGAAATACCCGGGGCAAATTCTAAGCTACCCTAGGTATATATGTATGTTTTCTCCACCACAACTCGAGACATGAACATTTGCTGTGCGGAAGATGGAGCACGACTCCTCTTCCGCCACAAGCCGACGCGGACAGCATTTTGGTCGTGAAAGTTAGTTTAGTTGGCTGTGATAGATATTGAGGACGTGATTCATGATTCAATTGGCTATTGGATGAATTCGTGGGCTGTGGCTCGGTTATTTGCTCTTGTAAATGTAGTGATTCTCGGCCCGTTCGAACGACGATCAAGTCTTGCCGACACAGTATTAGCACAACTCTGATTTACAACCTTGAGACTGGCAATATGATGCCCGGTGGTTCTCAATCAGTACTTAGTGTTGGAAAAATAATACTTTGGCCAGCTGCCGAGAGTAGCTACTCCAACCCCAAGGCATCCAGCAGATCACACGTAACCTGAAATGGAGCGGTAGAAATGTTCCAGGCCAATGAATTGATAAACTTGGGCTCCCTATCTACCTCAGCGGCTTGGAATAAAAGAGACATTTTGTTGGACGAGTTTATAGAAACCTCAACTCTTCAGCTGTGACCGGAACGTCCAAGGATCCATGGGATAAAGGTAGGACTCCGGGAGTCCTCGAGTGTGTCAGGATGAGGCTGCAGAATCGTCCACCAAACTTATTTCTTCTCGTTTGAGAAGGGTATTCCGAGGTAGCTTCTCCGTAACCTGAGACAGCCCAGGATCGAACGTTTGGCGGTCATCTGCAGAGCACTGAGCCATGTCGTGTTTAGCGTGCTGGGCTTGCGGTACGAACAATGTGACGCAACAGCATCGCACAATACCCACTGCACCATACTGAGTAATACGACCTTTCTGGAATCTTCAATGCCTTTGGTGATATCCATCAGTTAAGCCAGGTCCTCTGGGTTGGCTAGGATAAGAACAGGATCTTGTAAGTCAGCTTGTATTCAATCACTACATCCAGGTAAATTTCTCACTGATATGCTTAGTATTATACTCGTAACCCGTGGATCTTGGCTTCGACAGGCTGATAGAACTTGGGCTGAACTATCGTATGTATATATCATAAGCTCGTGGTCTGGTTGCTTACAATTGCCTGAAAGCGACCTTGGATTTCTGTCCCCTAGAGTCTCTGATCTTGAGCTGCCGTTATCACACAGTCTCGGGCTTGGGATCCGTCTATCGCAAGGTAGCTACCAATGTAGTCTTTGGATGTAAATATTGGACTGCTGGAGCGAATGTGAAAATTGATTAAGACTCACCGATTCAATGTTGAGCTCTTTGATATTCATTGCTGAAGAGTAATGAAAGTGTCAAGTTTCGGTATCTCCTAAGACCCGAGCTCGTGTCTAAGAGCAAACATGATAATGTGACAGTCGAGGTTCTCTACAGCCTTTCCCCCTCGTGCTTGACCAGGTCCTCTAGGTTCTTATCCAGACCCCTCTACTCTGAGACGGAAGTGCCGAGTCTGAGTCTCTCCGATGTTTTGCTCCGTTGCTCGTGATTCCGTGAAAATGGCTCGGTGTTTGAACTGTTTGATGAAAGCTGTACGAAAGCTCTGCCGAGCTCACAACTTAGGATATCGTCTCAATGGCTACAATAGAATTAGCAAAAGAGCTTTTCGATATTTTGAGGCAGCTGAGAAAGCCTTGACGCCGTTAAGGAACCTCTCCAGATCATAGGACCTTCAAAAGCTTCTTGGCCGACGACATCCAGCTTACCAAACCGCAACTAGTCTGAATAAACCAAAGAGAGCCCAGCGGCAACCAAGCCTCTCCAACTGTGACAATGACACTGGATTTTTCTTAAGATCGGTCTTCTCACCGAGGGGTCAGGGGCTTGACTGTTTGGTCATTGCAGAAACTATCGTTGCTGGCTGACTCGAAATCCCCCAGGAAATCGAGGAAGACAAAGTGGTATTTGGGCTCGACTTACTTCGGTAGAAAATATAGAATGGATTCGTGTTGTCTTTGGAATTCAACAGGTTGGGGTCTCTTTAGTAGGACATAATGGTTGTCGATATCGCGGTCAAGGGGTAGAAGGTCTTTGATCGATATGGACGGCTGAGCGATTTGTAGGGGTGAAACACCGGAAGGTAGATCTGTAGATATCTCGGTAGCCTCTGGGCGGTTTCAGTACGTTTAGAAACTGGCTTGTCTTCAAAACTCGGCGTAGGCTGCCCAAGTGTTCGTTGAGTCTGGCATCCCGTGCCTCGGTTCTGTAGAGGAGAGCTACAAGTTAGCAATAAGTAACTGGAGTGACTGAAATTGAATCTAGGGTCGATGCTTCTGTGAAAGCATACTCACAAGTCTGGTTTCAACTTTCCCGATGGTTTATTCCAAACGTAGGCTGAGTGCTCGAGGCGTCGAGGTAATGCCAATGTTGATCTATGTCCTGGCCTTGACCCGTGGCTCTATACTCTATCAGGTGGAGTTTGAACCGGAGGAAATTGTTGAACCACTACGATGGTGGTGGCCAGCCAAGTCGAGAAGAAAGGGAGAATGGTCACCATTATTAGACCGCTATATGCTACACATCTTGTCTGCGCCCGTTTGTCTGTCCCACTAACGCATTTGCTGGTGAAAACGGCCCTTTTCAAGAGCCTACTCCGCCAGTAGTCACTCTCTCCGTAGGTATCATACTTAGGGATTGTCTCTCAATGATTATATCGAGCCGAGCATGGTGCGATTGCTGATCGAGTCAAACCGCATTCTCACGGCAGGATGCCAGAAATTTGGAATCGAAAGCTCGCGAAAGCCTGTACTTTTCGTATTTCATATAGATGACCAAACAAACGGGAACAGTCTTTGGTTCGGGTCAGTAACAGCTTCGATCAAACCTAAGTACAGCGTCAATGAAAGGAGTTTGCCGTGATTGACACAAGCAAGCAAACAAGCACAAGATAGTCTTTGTCCTCTGCCTTGTCAAGCGATAGACGTTTTTGTATAAGCTCTAGATGGCAATTGAGGTTAGTATAGAAGCCAAAAGATCAACAAAGCTTTCTTTTTGCTTATGCAGTGTCAGTGTAGAAGGAGCTTGAAGAAACTCCATGGTTCCGTCATCTCAAAGGCACGCTACCGTTTCGGCAAAAAACATCTACGATACCTACGATATTCTTGTACCATCGACTTTGACTCAAAATACCGAACAATTCTTGAAGTCTTGAACAGAAATACTACGAAAGACCAAAATCCTGGCCAAATGCTTCCCGTCGAATCGAGGGACCCTACCCCTGACTTTGTCCGTCGGCACACAAGCGAATCTGCAACACATCCACGTCAGATGCTTCCCAGCTTTGAATCAATTACTCAATAGCTCATCAAGTGTTGTCAAGGCACTAGATGATAGAGCAGCCCACGATCTCGTCAAAAAAAGCAACCTGACCGAGGTCGACCTTGTCCGCCTTGACTGGAAAACAATCGACAAGTGCTACAACAAGCGACAAGGACCAACAAAGATGTGGCCTTGGAAACAAAACCATAAAGAGTAGTCTAGCGAGGATTCTTTTTTGCAGTGTATCCAGTTGGTGAATCTGTTACGCTATAGGAAAGTCGACAAATCTTTTCTTTCTGGAAGAGCGTCTTCTGATCATGGAACACGGAACACACCACGACCAGAAAGAATTCCCGAGCTCCTTCAAACCTAAGCTTTTTACACCCGTGTCCTCTCTTAGATTCTTTATTTCTCCCAAGAGTCGCTACAAGCGACTAGACCGACCCGCCTCGACCGTAAAGGAAGCACGTCGGGAACCAGACTTTCACCGAAGCCACAAGGAACTCACATCCATGGAATACGATGAATACTTAAAAGGCGTCTCTGAGAATGGGTTAATAAGACTGAGATATCTTTATCTCTCCTCGACTACTTCCAAGGGAGCGGCTTGCGAGTGCCTGTGATGCCGTACCTGCGAATTGAACATTCCTAAGGAGCACTAGTAGAGAAAGATTTGGGAATAAATTCAAGTATCTTGGTAACATACCACTTATAGATCTGCAGGGGGCTGGGATAGGCGCTGAAGGGTCACAAAGGGTTGTAGGTTTGCATCTGAACAATGGCGTATGTTTGATTTCATGGCCTCTACTCGTTATGATTCCTTAGTACACTTGTCGTATATGAGTGCAGATATAATAGAAGCTGTAAGAGGTCTTCTGCCTATATTCCATATGTTTGATGGGTGGTTCGTCTTTGACATTGCAGAGGGCTGTGCCCAATTGCACCATGATTTTGCACCGGCACTTGTAAGTTGTAAGCTTATGCCTTGACGAAAGAGTGTGTAAATCAAATAGTCGACCAAAATGAGATACATGAAACCTTGATTACTCAAAAATTATACAACAGTGGCCAGACCCAGGATCCTGCTCCCTAAGTTGTTTGATATCACGAATCCGTCCATGGCTGGCCAACCTATGTTACCTAGTATTGTCGTGATGCAATCTTTGAGTGGAAAAAGGGCAGTCAGGTAAAACAGTATCTGTTTGCAGTCCCCACATTCAAGCGCGTATGGTAAGTGATATGGGGAGTTCACTTGCAGGCCTTCGACGTAGTGGACTTACTTAACCAGGTGGACGGGTCGATAATGCAAGTGCAGCCGGATATTTCTCTAGCACCATTGCCTTTCACTGGGATCCATGGATGCCACCTGACGGGAATTTCTGGGCCCCATACTGTATTGTCTGAGCTCGCCTAATTCTACAGTACTCATCTCCATATTCCTTCTCACCTTTACCTTTTTAACCTTTTCATCCACCATACTCTGGCTACCCAACCTTATCCCCAACGGCTCAAATCTTTACTTTTACTTCCACTCTTTTGATTTGGCATCTCTACGAGCTGCTTAAAACGCATCCTCATTAGATTGTACCTAAGCGTCTATTCACCCATGGAAAATCCCCCAGATGAGGGTGAAGACCAACCTCAGGTCACTGGTAAGCAAGAAGCTTCCCTCAGCCTTGTGCATAGGCATATATGAATACCTTAGGGACAAGTTCTGACACTTTTATGATCTAGTCGAGGCTGAGAAGTCACCTTTGTCTCCGCTATTGCAATGTCCTAGGGAGGTCTGGGCGATGGTGGCATCGTACCTTGACAGCATCGACTTTAAGACCCTCTTGTTCGTCTGTCGACAATTTAGCTCCTTCTTGCCGCCTCGATTGCTCGAGCGAGATATCGCTGAAAAAGAGTACAACTCGCTCTTCTGGGCGTGCTTGTTTGGCAACGAAACACTTGCTAGAGTCGCTCTTGACAAGGGCGCAGACCCAAATGCCTTCTTCAGCCCTCGTCAGGCCACGGACACATCTGATGGCGATACGGCGAGTAACAGCCCAAGCGTAGGGTCTGGAAATGATGGTTATTGTTGTGTCTTCCCAAGCAAGACACTGTTTGGGCGTGCCCTCCTTGCCAACGACTTTCAGTGCACACCCCTTGTCTTGGCGACGAAACACGACCACGTCGCTGTGATGCAGCTCCTCATTGATAGAGGAACTACTTCCAAAGAACCCAAGGGAGAGTTCGAATTTTTGGGCAGTCGTAGAAGTCTCATCTCATATCATCTTGATTGGAACCGTATGGCTCTCAGTCATGTACGATCCGCTTCGGCAGCCAAGGTCTTGCTTAAAGCTGACCCCGAGGTGATCAACGATACCAACCAATGTCCGTACACACCTCTCGAAACGATCCTTTCAAGGTATCGAGAGTTTTCGCCACAGCTCTACACTCCGAACGATACTGAGACCCAGTTGTGCGAAATCGTGAGCCTTCTTTTGACAAAAGGCGCACGAGCTCGACGACAAGCAGTAGCACCACTGCACCCCCTGCACCGGGACGACTTCGAAGATAGCCCTGTTATACTCGCGATCCAAACGGGCTGTCCACGAGTCGTTCAACTCGTTCTCGAAAGAGGTCCAGTTGGCGTCGACGATCCCACCACAGAAACAATCGAGGCATTTGAGCTAGTCTTGGCACCATTCAAGGCCAGCTCTTCAGACCGCAGTGAGAGACGTACAGCGACCCGGCTCCTTCGCGTCTTTCTCGGGGCTGGCATGCCGCCAAATAGTTTCCTGTCAAATGACTTACGGCCTTTATCCGTGTTTATGCCTCACAGAGACCAAGAAGCCGTCAACGCCCTCATCAACGCAGGCGCGTGTGTGAACTTTACGCACTCTAGGGCCATGCATCCATTGACAGCAGAAATATACGCAACTAGAAACCAACTCCAGTTCAGCGACTGGGACTGGTCAAGGAACTGCCTTGGCGAAGACATGGCTTACATGTGCCTGCTAGAGGTTGACAATCCCGAGCCTATCAATCCTCGCTTGCTTGAGGTAGCGGACGTCAATGGACGTTCTTTCTTCAACCACGGCTTTACCCCCTTGATGCTTGCAGCCAGCGACATGATCAAGTTTGAGCACTTTCAAACGCTACTCAACCATGGTGCCGATATCGCAAGTACTGGTCAGCTGGGACCTACGTCTCCGCAATTCTCCGTTCTTCAATGTCTTTTGCAAGGCTTTCCTCCGCTTAGAGGGCCCTTCAGGAACAGACGAGACTTTTTTGTCTTTAGGAGTCTCGAGATCCCGATCAACTTTGAGGATTTGAGACTTCGAAGCGATTGCCGACATTACGCCAGTACTGCTACTCTCGACATATTCAAGACACGCCGCCAAGCGAAGATGTCTGCCTTTCACAAAAGCCCCGACAGTCAGTATGTGTTTTATGAGGCGGAGAGTAGCCACATCTTGAACTGGGCCATAGGCAGTCTTTATTCGACTGATCTGGACTGGGCCGTGGATATGTTGGCTCCGATCTACTGGGAGACGAAGCTACCCAACGACGATCAATTGCCTTTGTACAATCTGCTCAGCCCGTCTAGGGTCACAAACTACCTCGAGTTTGGAACCCTCGAGCAAACTTGCCGGATCGCCGAAACTCTCTTGAACTAGGGGTTTAAAGCAACTGACGCTATTAATGGAGAGACAATCTTGCACCGCGCGTGCTCCCTCAGACTCACTCTGGCTGACGAAGACTGTTGGAACCAGTTGCTTCTCCATTGTGACGGGCGTTTTGACTTTGGCGATGAGTTACTCAAGGTAATCTTCAGGGACCATGAAAGTTTATTGCGTCTTGACTCCGATCCAGACGTGTTCACAGTCAAGTACTCGATGCTGGCGAGAGAGGCAACTCAAGCCATGTATATGAATCTGCGGCGTCAATCTATCAGCAAGCTTCTGGGACATCTCCTGGCTCGTGGCGCCGACCTGTACGCTTTGGATAATGAGCAGAGGACCCCGTTCAGCCTCGCAAGCTACTGCGGCCTCCTTGACCTCATCCCTCAACAGTACCGCGATGCCGCCAAGGAGAGCTAGCTTACTACATCACCTCGGTGGTATTTGGTCTTTGTGCTGGAATATGAAGGGGCTATGTCGAGAAGAGCTTGGCTCAAACGTCAAGACTCAGGCGTGGCAAAGTGTACGGCGGTATTTTTCTCGATGGTTTGTACGGCACACAGCGAGTTTTTTTCTTCCTTTTCTTTTGTTTCTTGTCTTCCTTGATTACAGTCTGGTTTTCGAAATCTGGACCCTCAGCACTTGGTCGACACTTCAGATGCATCCCCCTTCAACAGCGTTTAAGCTTACAACGGACTAGCATTAGGCTTTTCAATCTGAGCGGCCAAGACGATCGAGACTACGTGAGCTGGCGGAGACTAAGACGAGGTGCAACTGGGTGACGTGCGAGTACCAATGTCTCGGTCGACACGCTGGGTAGAATCTTACTTTTGTGTTATCAGATCGCACGATCGGCAATTTTTTGTACTCCATTCTCTTTCTGTATTATTCTTCTGTATGACAATCTTGAAAGCGTTGAAACAACTGTCTTCTCCTTTTTGCGATTTCTATTCTTTCATCCAACTCTTGCTACCGCAGAAACCTAATTTTTCTGACTACACCCAATGACTTAACGACGCAACCCAAGATTATCTACACAAGAAGACGAAACCAATCTACGAATAAGCCTAGCTCGAATCCCGAGACGAGATTTGACAATTAAAGGACGGCATTCGAAGAGTAGAACGAATTCAAAAAGCGAGCCCCCGAGTCCACGACGAACTGAGATCGAGATACTGGCAGCAGAAGAGGAGAGATTCTCACCCTCATGCCAAGAAAGAATCAGACAGACCCTAGGGCCCAATAGCTTCTTCTTTACGACAGGCTGGGAGGAAGAGTACACGTATTGGACTTGGCCAGGGAGCAGATATCAGGCATGGGTGATAATGATAAAGCCAAAATAGGAGAGAAAGTTAGGAGAGCAATACTGTGAAGTGTAATCCCCTATGACGCTTACGCAACGCGGAAAAACAGTCAAGTATCAGCTACCAACGGTTACTTCTCAAGTTGGTCAGCACAACCGGTGATGGTGGTAAGACCGACCCGTAGGGGAACAAAGGTTTGCAACGAACTGCTCTCATGGTACAGAAGAGATGCCAGGCTGCGGGCTCCAGCTCCTCGTAGAACATACGACAACTTTTGCGGCCCCCATGTGGGATCCTACAGCATATTGAGCCTAGAACATGCATACTGGGCAATCCCAATTGCCCAGGAATGGCGATGTTTCTTAGCCTTCTTAGTGATGTGCCCTCTATCTTGAGTAAGAACGACAGGAATACAGGAAAAACCTACTATCTGCGCCCGGATAGGTGCCCATAATTGTGTGTTTACACATAAGCTACTACTCTGCCATGCTTGAGCTTGAAGACCTCGGGGCCTAGTCAAGCTGGTGCCAGCAATGGGGAAATACCCTGCCGATTATACTGAACTCTGAAAATAGATACTTTCGTCATAGCTCAAGTTGAAAGACGAGTGCGTAGATATAGCGTGTATCTAAAAACGGGCCGTCGTCGACTATCGTGTGTTGGACTTGTCAAACCTACATCCCGTCATCGTTCCATTGAAAAAGCATGTCCAAACTGCGAGTAAGGGCCACATTCGGACGTTTACATCCTCCCACTCGTCTCCCTAAGATATTATCTGCTAAACGCAGGCTTCAAAATTGAAAATTTCAGATAACACAAATATAGCTGCAAAGCTGGCTAAGTACAATTTGGGATCGTACTAGAAACACAGGGATTAGCAACTACCAGAAGAGATGATGATTCAAATATGAGCTTGACCAATCGATCACCACGAAGTCATTATGCCTTACCCTACATCGATCGAGACAAGACAAGCGAATACTCAGATATTTGGAAGCAGACCGCAAAAAACAGTTTATATAGAATAGGTGATATAAATGGTGTTTTCCTTTCTGTCTGGGTGAGTGAAAGGCAAGTGAAGAAGCCATGATAAAGAGAGATGTCGTTGGATAACACGGTCGGAGGAAGCTCGGAACGTGGGGGGGGAAGAACCAGGGACCAACTTGGCTGTCAGCCCCTGACGGTTTGCCTGTTGGCCCGTGCACTTCCCTCGTTGCTCAACTCTACGCTCTTTTGCATCGCGACATTGAATCAAAACAACCAGCAGCAAATCCACCAATACCCGAACGACCACCCAACGCAATCTGCAGCGGCAACCTTTTCTCACAAAACCGAAATCAAGACATTTGATATCCCCTTGATACTGTCCCGTTTCGTCCGGGAATGGTATCACTGCATCAACGAAACTCTTGAAATATCGCCCTGTTTACCCCGCGACAACAAATCTGAAGACCCCACGATCCATCATCATGGCCGCTGCCAACCTCGCTACATACTCCGACTGCGTCTCTTCTCTCCGCACATCCCTCGAATTCCTCGAATCGTCTGTCGAGACCCTCGACAATGGCGTTTCCGACTTTCCCCGGCTCGTCAATGTCCTAAAGACCGTCCGCGTGAGTACTGCGGCTACTCTTTAACTGAAGAAAGCGAAGGATTTCTGATGGGGACCGTCCTAACACCTTTCCAGCACTACGAACTCATCCCCCAACCCACCCTCGCAGCCGCAGAGGCCTCCCTCCGCGACGAGATAGGGCCCTCCATCGCCCTTCTACTAGCCCGTGCAGACTCCCAGATCGAGCGTCAGGAGCGCCGCATAGAGACCCTCAAGGCCCGCGCCGAGCTCCAGCAGGGTCGCCTCGCCCGCCCGGATGACGTGTCCGCCGAGGTGGGCGGCAGCAAAAAGTCGGGCGCCGGGCGGAGGCTCACCGCTGAGGAGAAGCTCCGCGCGCGGGCCGTGCGGCAGAGAAAGGAAGCGCTGCGCTACGGCGTCGAGAGGCTCGAGCTCGAGGTGCTGCAAAAGGAGAGGGAGCTGAGGAAGCGGCTGGATGGGTGATTGGCCCAAGGTCGAGAGAATGAATAGGCAAACCATCGAAGCTTGCGCCTGTGTTTGGTTGGGTAAGATCTGCGCTTGGCCAAGAAGAGCGAGATTCGCGGTGGAGGCATCATGCACACGCCCAGCAGCGATAGACGCGCAGATCAGCGCGTAAATCGATACGCAAGGCAGATTGGCGCCGGATATACGGCGGCGACGCCGGGATGCTCAAACGCACGACGATCCGGCCAGTGTCGAGGTGAACTCGAGAATTGATGGCCGGGATCTTTTGAGTTTGCTTTCAAGACGATCTCGGCCGCCCACTCGTACTAGAAAGGATGCGGAACGTTTAACCCGTTGGTCCCTAGTTTGGACTCAACAACATGATACCCAAACTTTGAAAATGGCTGCCACGCGTTCCTCAACGTGAACCTTGTATCCAGTCATTCGGTCCGGATCCTTCAACGACCTTGCCGGATGTAGATCATGGACAATTCGATAGTCAAGACACACAAGAAACTTCAGAGCGTTCATTCCAGTAGTCGTTGTATTCACCAAGGCGAAGGATATCTTGACCCCTCCTCATTCTAGCTACAGCTCGCGTCAATACCGTCCATTTCTGCACCTGGCCAACCCAGATCCCTGTGACAGATACAACCACCCCTTGAACCGGCCTAGTCTGCGTGTGGCCCGTAACCCATATTTCGTCGTCAAGTCCGGGTTCCCAGGCCACATCCTTCCTTTTTAGTGTGATACCACCGGCGGCCGTGGCCATTGTTTCGCTTGCAAAGTCGAGAGAATTTCGAGTAGAATCCCGTAAGACACAAAGGGTAAATAGTTGAAGTGAAGGGGAAAAATGAGATGAGGATAACAAAAAAGAAGACATGGAAGATAACAAGGCATGCAGCCAACTGCCAGGCGCCGTGGGGCCGTTTGTCAAAAGGGGTGGTTTTCCCAAATATACTCCAACACATATCCCATCCCAGTACAGAACCAAAATTGCCGAGTCGTGACTCTAAAACGTTACAAAAACACAGAAAACAATGAACGAGCGACCCGTGCGTGGGTCAGGCGGTGCTCGACGGCACGGCATTGCATGTTGTCGAACGGGTATCCCAGGGAGTCCTTTGCGTGGATCGTTGCTCATAATAGTATGAGGTAGTTGCTGGGTGCAATACCCGTCTCTCCGCTCTCCTTGCGTGCTTGCCACCAGCGTCCGCTCACGTCAGAGACCTCGAGGATTTCGTGCTTGGAAAAGGAGATCTCGTTGGCGTCGTCGGGGTTGGCCTCGTAGCTGTAGATGGCCTTTGCCCTGTAGGGGTACTCGGTTGGCGGTACGACTTCGGCGTCATTTCCGGGGGACGGCTTGGACTGTTGCATAACCGAGTTGGTGAAGCTCTGGGGGACTGCGGAGCCGCGACCTCCGACTTGGGACACGCCGGCGACGGGAGAGGGGTTCTCGAAGCCGTTGAGCTGGGCGGAGGTGTACATCTGAGGTGGCTGGACTGAGTTGGACGTCTCGGGGCGGCCGGTGCCACCGTAGCCGTTCATGGTAGATCGATGGATTGTTGTGGATTCTTTAGCAAGGGCGAAGGAGTCGAGGAAGGCTCGCGGAGTTGATGAGGGGTTGGATCCAAAGTAAAAGGTCCAGATGACCTGTCGGTTCGTTAGACGCGATCTCAACATACTTTGAGACGCTACTTACAATGACCATGGCCAGCAGGATGAAGCCAGCCGATGCAGCCTCGCGCGCACCGCTATTCGAGTAGAGGAGCAGGTTTACGCCCGACGAGACAAGGACGATCCCGGCCGCCAGGTAACCGGTCACGGCGACATGGTAGGTGTGAACTGAATCGCTTCCGATAACGACAAAGACGCCAACAATGAGGCAGAGACTGTAGATGCATCCCCACCAGGCGAACGTCGGAAATTGGTCATCGGTTGTTTGTTGTATCCGTCCGATAATGCAGGCGACAAATGTGATGCACCAGGCGAGCTGGACACGTTAGCTTTGCGCCCGGAAAGAGTTGCAGCGAGGGGAACGCACCATGGAAATAGAGAGCGTGGCCAGAGCGAAGGGGTCGCCGAGAATATTGCTCATTTGGATCCCCTTACGTCCCCCGTACATTCTTGAGTTGTCCATTTTCTGAAGCGACGGGGAGCTGAGGGAATACGATGGCATAAGGGAGGTGGATAGTTCAGTTGGCGATCGAGGCCAATGCGACGGAAATGAGAAGCGCCTTGTTTGATTCGAGATGTGTTGACAAGCGAAACTGGGCGTTGGAACTCGACTGCTACCGGAGCATTCGGCAAAGGAAAAGCGACGAGAACGAAGGAGGCTGTGCTCGAGGCGCTGCAATCGTCGGGCGAAGCGGTGTCGATGATAGGATTCCTTTGAGGGCGGCGAAAAACGGCCGAGGTCGATTACGAAGAAAGGAGTCGAAGGAGCAGAAGAAGAAGAAAAGAGTCAAAAAGAGCGACTAAAGTTGGGACGGTCAAAGCCCGCGAATAATAAGGTTGGGGGATTTAGTGTGAGGAGAAGAGGAGGATGAAAGGACTGAATTGGATGGTCTGGAATGGCAGAGGAGAATGTGCTGCGGGCGAGAAGGGGGAAAAACGCGGAGACAAGGGGCAACCCAGGAACGGTACGTATGGGCCGTAGACGCAGGCGCAGGCGCAGGCACAGGCGCAGGCACAGGCGTTAATAGCAGACGCTCGATTGTGGAGAGGGAGTTGACTTGGACTGCAACGTGATTCGACTGGGTTTAAACAAGCTGGAGCTGAAGCTTTTTGCGCGCAGCGCGAGGTGAGAACAACAATAAACAGAAGTCCCCAAGGAATAGTACGCAGCGGCAGACGTGACGCGGTCCACGGTCAGATCAGGCACAAGAGGTTGATGAATGGTGAGAAGAGCCGTGTCAGGCCAGGTCCGCTGACAGACGGAAAAAAAATTCAGGGGCAACAAGAAAGAGAGAGAACAGCGGGCCTGGTCCAGCAGCAGCAAGGGCAGTCTCTCGTATTCTGGGGATTGTTGCGTAACAGAGTCAACAGTGAAATGCAAAGTTGGCGGGAGAATTGAATAATGAGGTGAATCAGAAATGAAGGGCAGAGGCACAAAAAGAGACGGGCCAGAAGAGGATTGGATGGTGAGATTTTAGAATGGCACTGTCTTCAGGGCCTGGGCTAGAACCCAATAAACTCTGCGGCACTCCGTACAGTACACACCAACACCCTCTGTCGTCTGTCCTTTGGGCTAGCGGCCGTTCGGGTGAGCGAAATGAAGGGCGTCTGCTGGCCCCAGGCACCTCCAAGTGCCCCCTGCTGTGGCGCCTCGGGATGGGTTCAAGGGGTCTCTCGGGGCCGGGATTGATTTGATGGGGGACCGCGAGATTGATCAGGAGAAGCCGAAGAACTGCAACAGGCCGAGTCCGTGATTGGGCCACGGGCTTTGATGGGTAATTTGGTGGTTGAAGGCTGTTTCGTTTCGTTGTCGCTCAAGACCGATCCAAGGACAAAAACGACGTGAGAGAAAAGAGCCCAAGCTCAAGTGCGAACCGCTTTGAACTTATCTGACCCAGGCTGCGTATCCCCGCGACCATAGGAATGGCCTGCATCTTCAGCGAAGTCGCTGGGAGGGTGTTGTCTAGCCAGACGACCCAGCCAGCGTAACTCATCCGAGAGAGCCAGACGCCTTGGGCAGGAATTCGTCCAGCGCCTCTTCGGCTACCGTTTTGCGCTCTCGTGGACACACACACACACAAATCAACCCCGTCTGTTTGAGATTTGACTGGGGCGCTTTGGATGGAGCTTGGATGCAGGGGTCAGAAATAAGCGGCCCTGGGCCCCATCATGGGAGTTTCAGCAACACCATCCTGGCCGCTCAAGCACTGGGCCACGGCCCTTCAATTGCGCGCACAATGACTTTGGAACGCGTTAATTGAGGTATCGATTAACCCAAAGAACAATCGACATCCCTTGCTGCCGCCCTCTCTCTCTCGACCGGGTTAGGGAATGCAAGACATCTGTTTCATCCAGTGGCTGGACAATGGGAGGCTGTGAGACATCCCAACCTCTGCAGCAACTCAAGCGTCATATTCAGGGAATGTCTTTCTTTCATAACCCTCTACCCCCGCCTTTGGAAGCAATCGCTTGGATTGAATCCCAGTGGCAGCAGATCGCGCGTCGGATCGGCGCTGAGCTTATCGCGACCAAGCATCTGTGCGATGGAGCCCACCTCACGTCTCGTCCTCTTGCCCTGGGCTTCTCAGCCCGGCTTTGTTCCTGCAGTGCGCTGTGCTACAAACACTATTTGCTCTCGGCAGCTGTCTCACCATAGTTGATGTGTGCGCGGTGGCTGTGGCTCTCTTGATCACCAACTATTGTCTTGGCAATCAATTGAGGCCATCAACGCCAACCTGTCAAGGATTTGTCTTCTTCTATCGTCGATCGTCGATCGTCGATACTCATGCGGCGTGATATTGGATCTCGGGTTGCAGCATCTAAAGCCATCAAGCAATCTAGATACTCCACAGCCCGAGACGAAACTCAAGTCGCAACAGGCTGCCTCTTTCTTCATGAAGCATCCGACATCTTCTCTCGATCCATCCCATGTCCCACAACGATACGCCTGTGTCCAAAACCCGCGAAAAGTCCCCGACCTGCACCCCCTTGTTGTTGAGCGGGTCTCACACCCATCACATTGTCTTACCCCTGGGCCACAACTCGGGCTCTGCACACCAGCCTCAACCCTCGCGTCCTCGACATGTTCACTGAGGCAGCCACTGTGTGGCTCTTCGATTCTTTTCCTTTCTACGGAACCGACGCGTGGCATTGTTAGTCCTTGCTGTGGGTATACTTGCGGAACTTGACAGCACAACAGGGCACCATCTGTTGTGGAGCGGCCCCAGTTCTTGAAAAGCTTGAGCATAGGCCTTGTTCCAACGGTCGCTGGTGCATCGACGATCGTCTCGCCTTGCCGTCGTTAGCGTCTACGGTTCCTGGGAAGGCTGATCGGCAGATGTGGTTTCGCGCCTATTTGTGGCAGGCCTTGTTTGAGGTTAGTTGTGAGACAGTCACTGTTTAATCGACACGGTGAGCATCGCCAGACTCTGATACCAATGGTCAACAGGCTTGTGTCCTCAGCATGGGAGATTCCCTCTCGAAAGGGACCATCACTCTATAAATGGGTAAAGAACGATTATAATTAGGTTTCACATACTGTATGCACGAGTCTAACAGTGCCATTTGGGGGATAAATTAGGCCCTGCCCTGCAGCTTCTCAAGGATTCGGGAACTGCTAATGAGAACGTACAGCCACACATACCACGACGACATGACCTTCGCTTATAGATCAGGTAAACCAAGTCAAGGCTTCCATAGCGTAAGGACAGGAGCAATTTGGGATAGATTTTCTAGGTAGGAAATATGGGACTGAATGAGTCCTACTGATATCGGGGACGTAAGTCTCGTTCCTCAACTGAATCGTGAGCAGACAATGAGCCAGTTAGTTAGACATGGATAGTGAAACAATTACACAAGATATGGTAAGGCACCAGCTACTAATCCACTGGATCAGCGATTATATTGGGCTTGCGTCATGCTTTAGTAGCAGTAGCCGATCTTATTCTCAACGTGCGAAACCACCGTCGCTCCTTGGTTACCAGTGCCTGGAAGTCTTCCGGGCTGGAACTTATCATGCAGGCGAAGAAATATGTAGCTGGCCCACCAGTAAGTAGTACTTTTGACCTCTCTATAACCTAGGCCAGGATCCCCAGAATAAAAAAACCTATTCAATTCAAGGTTGATATAACTTTTAGTAGTCTTGCAACAAGATTTATCATAAGTAGCTAATATTAGAAAGTTTCTAGGTTAGAGTGAAATCCGTCCCGGCGGCTGTAATTTCCTTCACCTGATCACGAAATGAATCAGTGAGAGAGGAAACTGACGACACCGAAGACTTATGCAGTGGTGATCTGCCAGAAGAGTCATGTAGCTGCAACACTACGTGCCCGTAGCGCGGAATCTGGAGCACTGTGCGCAGTGTTTCTCTTAATAACCCGCTGGCTTTCTCCGGATACAAGAACCTTTGATGGCAACTGTCGATACATGCCTAGTATTGTCTAACTTTCAATAGGTAAATGAGGAACCCATGGTGCAGCTCTCAAGCATAACTCGAAGACCGACCTGGGCCGCGAAGTACTGTCGTCCTCTCAAGAAAGTCATTGTTTCTATTTACCTGGCTATATCTTCTGGTTAGGGCTTTGGTTCAGTCTCAAAGTTGGGACTTTGCATGGTCAGATATTATTGCCTGGTCTGTCATCCTATAGCCATGATATGTGAACTGGTGTCAGGTTGACTTGGCGCTCGTAACCGACAGCACCCTGAGCCAGGGAAGAGCAGCATCTTCCACTTTTCTCGTAGATAAACTACTTGTGAGAACAGGCAAAAGGAAGGTTAGTGCCTTACTGTAAGCTCCAGGGGCAAAAGGAAAGACTCGTCTCCCCACCCAGAATCGAACTAGGGACCTTTCGGTGGCAATTTTGCAGTTACAGCCGAACGTGATGAACCAACTACACCATGCGGAGATGATATTTGATGAGAGCGGCAGGAGGCCATGTTGCTTATGTGGGCATCGTGAGAATCGAAGCTCCACTGCGGTCACTTTAGGGTTGAGTTGCACCTCGGTGAGTGGGGCAGTCAGCGTGTTGTTCCTGGCCTAAGCATTGGAGCTGAGGTGCTGACTCGGGAGCAACTAACTACATAGGTTCCTTGATCATTGGAAGACAGATGGTTGCTTGAAGAGTGCTCAGATCTGGGCCGTTAAAGCTCCTCAGTGCGTCGAGAATAGCATGGCTTTAGCATGGCTGGTAGAAGTCGTCCCTGACTTGGAGAGTGGTATTCATGGACGTTCTAAACTCATGATTGTCTCGATTCTAATGGGTATCTTCAAACACACTTCATCATAAGTCATCCTCAGCTTCGAGTTCTCGCTCCGCCCTCCTCACTTGCCGCTCTACAATCTCTACCCGTGATTCAAGGCCGGCCATAACTCGTGAATTGTTTAAGACGCCCGTCTCGTACCAGGACCGAATGGTCGTTTCGCTCCGTCTCCGCAGGTCGGCGATCTCGGCAGCCTGTGCAATCTGCACGGTCTCAATAGCCTTCATCCTGTCCAGCAGTGCAATAAGGGCTGCACTCTCTGATGGGTCGGGTATCGGGCTGTCCTTGATCGCGGTGAGCGAGGAGAGGGTGGCAGGGAACGCAGAAGCCGAGGCTAAGACAATAGACTGGATGGCATCGGTGGATAGCTGGGACGGAGGATCGGAGAGAGCGGGCGCATGGAAGAAATCTGGGTGCGCTCGGTCTACACGAGGTCAGCACGTGGTTGATACCAAATGTTATTGCAGCGTACAAATCTTGATGAGCTCTCCGTAATCGCGAACCTTGGTCAGGAGAGACGAAAAGCGGCGTTCAAGCTGGCCGATTTTTTCAACGGCCGAACGGTCCTGGGCCAGAGCCGGCGACACAGACTGGCCATACAGAAGATGTTCGATACGCAGGAGCCGCGACTCGAGCAGGTCGAGCGTAGAGAGGGTCGTGTCGTCCATGGTGGTGGCCATCGTGACTGACGTTGAGCGCGCGGAACAAGCGCGGGACCTTGAAGGCACGTCCGCGGAATGACGGTGTGAGTGCGGCCAAGGACGAAAGTGGGGGTGTCAGGAGGATGTCATGGAGTTATGAGACGTGGCAGATATCATGGCCTCTGATGTCGGAGACAAAGCGGCGCATCTGGCCCAAGGGTTTGGTAACTAGCAGAGCATTGGTGATGGAAGAAAGTAGACGGGAGGTTCATTTAACGTAGAGCAACCTCCACCTACTGCAAGCTGTAATTACATGCCCCCTGAAAGGCCTTGAAAGCGCTGAAGCTATTCCCCGGATTGGAAGAGAGGCTTGCCGAGAACGTCCCCCGATTGGTCAAATCCCCTTCCGAGGCGCGTGCCTATTGGCCGCATGCGTTTCGGCACAAGGCACAAGGCACCCAGCAGTTCCCGGTTGTGCCCATCTTGCTAGGATCGTGGCTAGAAAAGTGGCCAGGCGTTTCCAGGAATTCCTAGTCCATCGTCATCTCCTGACCAGCGCCTGGGGCTGGCGTCCTTCCTCCTGCATCTTGTTTAACCACAACGGCAGCGTTGGAACTTCGCTCGTGACTCGCCATCTGGAGTGTCGCGATTGGAGCCTTTCAACTGTTTGGGCCTCTGCGCCGCGGGACGGTGCAGTAAGTCAACAGAAGCCACCAAGTTACGGTAGTGCTCAGATTGACGCAATCTGGCCTAGGGCTGCGACTTCGCCGCCTCGTTGCTAGTCAGCAAGCGATCGGATTGGGGAGCCGAGCAAGGCAGAGATAGACCTTTGCATACTTACAACTTGCGCATACCTACACCCGAACCCGCTGAAAAGCTCATCGTCGTCACAAACGTACCCTCTCGCGATCGCGTCGAATTATCGCTATTCCAAGGAGTCTCTCCCCCGCGTCTAATGACCAACTACTCGACTATATCTGATGGAAACGCTTCTACCACCGGAAGTGCCGACGATATGTCAAGGTGAGGAGGACAGGCCTCCCCCGCCGACACCGGCCTTTGACGTTCTTCGAGCTGATAACGATCTTCCTCTCTCTAGACCACGACGTCGCGGCCACAAAGATGGCGGCCACGGTGGCCAAGCCACCACGATCAGCAGCACTGTCAATCTGCTGAATACAAGTGCGTTGGAAGCCTTCGCCGGCTCGATAACATGTCGCTGATGGAGTCTTAGTTGTCGGAGCTGGTACACTTGCCATGCCCGCTGTCATGTCCCATATGGGAATCATGCTCGGCGTCTTTCTTATTATCTGGTCCGGAATCACCGCCGCTTTCGGCCTCTACCTCCAGTCTCGATGCGCCCGATATCTCGAACGAGGAACCGCCTCCTTCTTTGCCTTGTCGCAAATCACATACCCCAACGCCGCCGTCATATTCGATGCTGCTATTGCTATCAAGTGTTTCGGAGTCGGCGTGTCTTATATGATCATCATCGGGGACCTGATGCCCGGCGTGGTGCTGGGCTTCCTGAGCAATGCCAACAGTGCTCCGTATCTGGTCGACCGAAACTTTTGGATCACCGCTTTTATGCTCCTCATTATCCCTCTCAGCTTTCTGCGACGACTCGACTCGCTGAAGTACACCAGTCTCGTTGCGCTGGTCTCTATCGGCTATCTTATCGTCTTGGTCATCTACCACTTTGCTGTGGACAAGCATGCCGACCCTGGTAGCATCAGAGTCATTCAGTGGGGCGGAGCTATTGAGACATTGAGCACTCTGCCGGTTGTTGTGTTTGCGTATACCTGCCACCAAAATGTAAGCAAGCCCGGTTCCCGTATCAATATCTTGATTGACTGACTTTTCAGATGTTTTCTATCCTCAACGAGTTAAAGGACAACTCCCCCGCTAGTGTTATTGGCGTTGTAGCTTCAAGCATTGGCTCTGCTTCCTCTATCTATATTGTGGTAGCCATCACAGGTTACATTACGTTCGGCAACGCCGTCGTTGGAAACATTGTTTCTATGTGTATGCAGCCTCTGCTCTGCTCCCTGAACTCTGCTAACGAGTATAGACCCCACCGGAGCTGCATCGACCATTGGAAAGGCTGCAATCGTGGTCCTCGTAACTTTTTCGGTTCCGTTACAAGTCCACCCATGCCGAGCTTCACTCGACGCCGTCTTGAAGTGGCGGCCTAACCGTAACTCTGCGGGTAATGGACGTAACTTGGCACCGCTCTTGTCTGCAGCCCCCGCAAGCGATCATGGAGCTGTCCCGGCCATGTCTGACCTTCGTTTTGCGATCATTACCACCTTTATCCTGATATTTGCTTACATGACCGCTCTTTCGGTCACCAGCCTCGACCGCGTGTTGGCCTTTGTTGGCAGCACCGGCTCGACATCGATCAGTTTCATTCTTCCGGGTCTTTTCTATTACAAGATCAGCGATCCTGATAGCACCTACCATCAGCGTTTGGTAAAGGAGGATGACGACATAGAAGAAGAGTCGCCCACATCAGACGTGGAAGACTCCGCTGCTTTGGCCCAGAGCACTACCAGCGTCCGCAGCGCCGTGAGCAACGCCAGCAACGCCAGCAACCGAAACTCATGGCGGTGGCGCAGAAAGTGGCGGTGGGATCTGGAGCACATTGAGCACCATCACCTCCGCAGGCTTTCGCTTGCTCTCGCTGTATATGGAGCTGTGGTCATGGCTGTGTGTCTGGCCCTAAATATTTTCTTTGCTGCCACTCATTAGACTATATACTTTTTGTTGCGCTCATCGGGGATGAGCTATGTTGGCTACGAGGTGTTGCAAGACGGGCATATGAGGCGTGTTGATAGCAAATCGGCTTTTCCAAGGGATCAGGCGTTTATTTAGACATGGCTTTGGATAGCGCTTCAATACAATTCTTTAATAGCGACAAGTGATATGTGGCTCTGGTAACCTCAGGCCTCTCCATCTTATATCGTACAATCTCCTTCAAAGTGTGACGCTGACATGTCATGACCTGCCTGTCCATTCCCATATCGCTGTGCACCTTTCATCCTCTTGGTGATATTGCTGGCTCCGCCAGAACCGGTGTGCATTGTACCCAAGCCAACGCCTTGAAATGCCTTTTATACATATCATACAGCCACGCGCGGGACCCCTTTATCGAATCTTGACTTCTTCTGTCTGCACGGTTCCCTTGACCTGGTCCTTCTTTGGCCCAAAGGCCTTCTTAGGTAAGATGCCCACCATTGAGAGTAACCGCCATGCCGTATCCGTGGGCTGAGCACCGACACCGATCCAATAGCGCGCGCGCTGAGAGTCGAGCTTGATATCTTTGTGAAGCTTGCCAGAGTCGTCGTAGGGATCGGGCTTGGGGACTGGGTCGTACGTGCCGATAACCTCGAGAGGGCGGGAGTTGCGCGCCGTCCTGCAATCATCGTTAGTCTGATCCTCGGGGGGTGTCTCCTGGCGAGCGAGAATTAGAAGCGAGCGAAGCGTACCGGGCGTGGGCGATGACGATGTTGTAGAACGGCTGGTTTCGGCGCCCAAAGCGGGCGAGGCGGATCTTGACAACCATGGCGGCAATGGATTGGGGATTGACTGGATACCACGACAAGACGAGCTGATGGATGCTGTGTCGTGATGAACATTTTCGATGCGGAGCCCGGAGGTAGGTTTTGCCGCTCTGGCCAATGGTGAGTGGGGCTGGCTAGAGCCAGGGTTCAAGGTTCCCTCTTTCGTGATGTCAGTCCCCCACGGCCTCGAGATTCTGACGTCCCCTGCTCATTGACGACATTGCAAAGTCACCCAAATTTTACACCATTCGAACGACTGTCAATTCCTCCGTTACTAGTGCTATTGTAAGCTGTTATTATCTGTTACTGAAACCGTGAAATTCAAAGATACTATGGCGATCAAGGTAAGTTGCGAGTTCATCCTGTTGCAAGCCTGTTCACTAAGTAACTTGTCTAGACGCTTGGAGCTAAAGCTGCTGCTGCTCTTGACCAGGAGCTCATGAGCACGGGCGCGTTTTCCATCGATCAGCTTATGGAATTGGCCGGTCTTGCAGTTTCACAGGCTGGTAGGTTATTGTACTATGAGCCTGGTCTTCTCCAGCTCAACCATTAGCTAGTGTTCTGGGAGCGCATGAACACTCAAGTCTTCAGACAACGTCTCAACGCTGACTCTGCGGACTAATAGTATATCGCCTCCAACCACTCGACAAAGGGCCTCGGATTCTCGTTGCCTGTGGGCCGGGAAACAATGGTGTGTCGTTCTACTTGATTGCGAGAGCTGACTTACTGATGACTTCAAGGCGGTGATGGATTGGTAGCAGCTCGCCATCTTCGACAATATGGCTACAACCCGACCGTGTTCTACCCGAAACGGAGCAAGAATGAGCTCTATCAGGTAAGACGATCTCACTCTGCCATCACTTCAACATGAGGAAGGCTGTTCCGCTGTGTCCCAAGAGGCTGTGCTTCACTTCTAGATAACCCGTTGTGATATGGTTTCTTGAGATTCTTATCGTGTTCATCCTGATCCCTGGCATTCGCTGAAGGACCGGTCGGCGGAAATCGGCGTCCCGGATATCGTGCGATTTGCAGGACCTGTCCCTCAAGCATGCCCATATCAAACCCCCTTCTCAACCAAATAGAATAGCCGCTCATCGTGTGCGTAGCGCCTGGCAAAACAACTCGAGGACCTCGATGTTCCTTTCGTGGATGACTTTCCATCAGCCATGAGCTCGACTGATCATGTCGTCGATGCTATATTCGGTTCGTATTTGTTCCTCCCAAATCAGTGACGAGGTCGATAACAATCTGATCGTTGAAACAGGCTTCAGCTTCTCAGGCGAAGTCCGCGAACCATTCCCCGCGGTCATTGAGGCCCTTCAGAACACCAAGTTGCCGGTCACATCAGTTGATGCTCCCTCGTCGTGGGACATAGAAAACGGTCCTCCTGAATCCGGGCTCGGCAGCTCCTTTATGCCTACGGCGCTTGTTAGTCTGACAGCACCAAAACCACTCGTGAAGCATTTCAGGGGGCGGCACTTCATCGGTGGACGGTACGTACCCATGCACCAACGTCGTCTGATGGTCGTTAACTCTCTAAATAGATTCGTGACTCCGTCCATTGCAAAGAAGTTCGACTTTGAGATTCCGGAGTACAAAGGTATCGATCAAGTTGTCGAGGTAGAAACGACTGGACAGAAACTTTAAAGTTGTCGGATGGTCGGCGAGTCGAGGCTTGGTGGCTAACAGGGAATTCCTCTTGTGCTTCTTTCGAATGATATCGGATTACATGACCCAGCAACCTCCCCTCAGACCGTTCGGGCAGACTGGACTTGGACACTGTCCGTCACGCATGCCATTTCCAAGGACCAACATGCCTAGCGGACAGGTGACCATGGGTGGATGGAATGCTGGACAGAACTCAACATAGACGAGATAATCTTTCCCGCAGACATGGCATGCAGCCGTATGCTGCGTGCACATTTATCGTAAGCTCGAACTTGGAGTCTTGGTCCTTCAGATTCTGATCATGAAAAGTGGGTGATAGACGTCGTCGGTGCAGGTATCCCCTTCTCGCATCCGTCGACATGGACGATAACGCAGAACAACAGCGCTTCCAAAAAGAAAGGAAAAGACGAATGGGCGAAACCGAAGGCGAAGGAGAATTGACGATCGTTTGATAGCCTCCGTGGCTAGTTGGGCTGCCTGAGACTTGGTGTCTCTTTGAGGTGACCGGATAGGGCTGATATAAAGGGTGTGGCGCTGGAGTCTCCTCTGTCGTTGTATGGCTGGAAGGAACAATGGTCGCCACCGAAGCCCGGTGTGTCCAGGGGTACAGGGGGTACAAGGTGCCAGCCGGCTTAAAAGTGAGGAAACAATGTCTCCGTCGGACGGTCGTCTCAACCCCAGGCGACTTTACCAGGCGGTCTCGTGGCGAAAGGGAGACATAATGACGAGCGGATGGCACCGCGCTGACGACGACGAAACAGAAGTAGGATTAGGAACATGAGATGACGAGCCATTTTGAAGAAGGCGATATTAAAATCGTGCGTGTCCACCGAGGAGCTTTTGCTGGCCAGACCACTTTGTCTGTTCTAATTCGGGGGCAGGGAGTCCAGGAGCCCGGAGCATCTGCTCCTTGACCCGCCTGCTAGGCGGGGGCAGCAATGCGGCGCTTACAAAAGGAAGTGAGCGCAAACGGGTCCGCTTTTCTCACGAGAGTTCCCCTTAGACCTTAGACGGCGAGCTTCTGAGCTGTGCCGGCCGACTCGGGAACGTTTTGCGGGCTCTGCATATCCTCCATCTGCCGGTCGATCGGGGTGCACCATTGGAACCAGCCCAAATCGCTTTGAGGAGACTGTCCGAGGTCAAGATTTGGACCCTCGCGGAGCACAGCACTTGGAGAGGGGCAAGAGCCTCCGCCCTACTCCGTACTGCGCCAACTGTTCGCTAGCGACCTGAGTGAGCAGGGCGAGGCTCTGGAGGCATGTGCTCCGTATTGGGGATCAACGGGTTGACCCTTGCTGTCGGTACGGTACAGGTAGTAGCCCCGGCTCGAGCATGTGGACTGTACGCTATGCGTTCTCAGGACAGCTCCTTCTGAGCTTCTCCCTTTATATTGCCGGGCCGTTGCCATGATTTCAACCATGCGTGTAGTTGAGGCCAGGGATCGGACGCTACGCACCCTTCATGGTCCTCATGGTGGCCCGCGATCCCGGGACCCACGATCATGTAAGATAGGTAGGGGCCTTTTGGCCACCCCCTGGTTTTAGCCACCCCTATAATTCCACTTAAATCGAGGCTTCTTATTAGCCTGAATAATATTATAGATCTATATTATATTATTAAAAGCTTCTAAATTAGGTATATAGAGAAGGAATTCTATCTATATAGCTTTTTTAATATATTTACCTCTTTTAATTAATTATATCTCTTTTTTATTTTAATACTAGCCTATAGTAAAGTAGCCCTTTAAAAAGGGATATATAATATTATTAAAAACGGCCTTTTAATTTAAGAAGCCGCTTTTTATAATAGAATTCCTTATATAATACTCTACCGATAGCTTAAAGGTAGCTAGTCTCGAGAAGTAAGCCTTAAACCTTATTAAAGGTTATCTATTAGTTAAGAAAAATATCTAGCTAATTAAGTCCTAATATAAGATATATTAAGACTAGCTCTAACTTATTAGTAAATTAAATACCTTATTACTTAGCTATTATAGGTTTAATATAACTATAAACTACTAGGAAGAGACTAGATAACCTGCTTTTTATAATATTATCTATAAATTTAAACCCTTCGATCTCGATTACTTAACTTAAAGCGAGCTAATAATGCTATACCTAAGGCTATAAATAGCTTCTTTAATTACCTTAGTTATTAATTAATTACTAATATTAGCTAATTAAATCGCTATAATATAGATAAGTATAATATAATAGAGAGATATAGGTCTAATAAGCTTATTCTTAGCTAATTAGAAAAGCGAAATACTTTATATTAATTTCTAAGTTTATAAGCTTAGATCTTAATTATTAAGGCGATATTAGCTAATAGCTAGGCTTTAGACTTACTTATTATCTTTAAAAAAAAAGATATTTAGAGCTAATAGTTTAATAGGTAACTAACCTAATTTAATAATTAGTAATTTATAACTTCTAAAAATAGCTAGACTATAGATAAAATTAGCCTCTATTAGCTATATAAGGTTTTTATTTTATAAATAGCTCTAATTAACCCTATAGAAAAGTAGCTTCTTATCCTTAATAGCTATAAATCGTATTAATTAATCGACTTTATATAGAGCTATTTCTAAGTTAATATCTAGCTAGTATACCTCCCGCTATATATAAGCTATATACTTTAGCTACTTAATATTACTATTTTTAGCTTATTAAAGTAATTTTACTAAGAAAAGCTTAATACGCTATAGTTACTTAATAAACTAACCCTAATTAAGAAGCTTAATTTCTTATATTACTACGATTATATATACTAATTAGCTCTCTTAAATATAAATATTAATATAGGCTAGAGTGACTTAGGGCTATAGCTAATTAACCTAGCTAAGCCTCTTTTATTACGCTTTATAATTAAAAAAGAAGGCTATATAATTTAGAGCTTTAGTTAGCCTAACCTTAATTTATTATCTATAAGCTTAAGTTCTAATTAGTTTAAAATACCCTAACGCTTTATAGAGCTTAAGCTTATAATAAAAGAGCTTTTTTAGATTAATCTTAATAACTTAATAAAGTAGCTTTTATTTAATAAGGTTACTAAAAGCTTTAATAACTATAGCTTTTAATTAGCTAATCTAAGCTAGAAA
>JAJODA010000064.1:0-16572 GCA_021730345.1 Fusarium cicatricum | reverse complement strand
GGCACGAGCAGCCTAACAAAAGAAAATAAGACGGTGTGTGGTGAGGATGGGACCGGGTATGAAAGCACAGGGCAACTAGACAGGCTGAGAAGTGCTCTTCATGCGTTGGCATGTCAAAGTTGGGGCTGAGAGGTGAGGGTATCCATACAACTGGCGCCGACACCAAGATGAGGGGACAAACCAAGCGAAACCAGGTTCTGAGCGACAGCACCAAGAACGAGGGAAACAGGGGGTCACGCCCTGCTGGCGGGCGGTTGGCGGGGTGGGGATGATGCGGGCAAACAAGGGTGGAGGGTAAAAAGACAGACAGGGGTTGAGACGTTGCGATTGTGGTCGGGTTGTACGTACGAGGCTCGTGGTGAAGGGAAAAGTGGCGGCGATGGCGGAGAGGAAATTGAATGACGAAACTGAGGCTTAAAAGTAGAGAGTAAGGAATGCACAATTATCTTGATTTCTTCAGGAAAGATCGACAAAGGTGCAGTGCCGTATGCGAGATTGCTGGAGATTGATGAACTCGATATTGTTACGTTCACTTGAACGAGGGGAGTGCATAACCACTCCAGGGATGGGCGTGTGACGCTTGTCGTTATTGCGGGGATTGATAGGTAATGTACGGAGTAGGCTCGATCCAAATAGAGAGAAAATAACCCAAATCGCTTGCATTCAAATGCGTGCAATGCAATGCAATCATACATACCTCTATAAAACTTTTAGGTTGGAAATCCGAAACGGCTTCAAGGGCTTGCTTGGGGCTAGTGGAGCTCTAGGCCTTTGGGCGCTCACTGAAGAGTAAACCCTGGTCCTCCCGTGTCAGCTTGGCTTGCTTCTCGCGAGCAGCTCCACGCTCTCCAGGGCGCGTAACGACGGCGGCGGAGACGGAGGATGAAGTGACCGGCGGGACCAGAAAAAGAAGCAATAAATCCGGGTGCTAGCCAAGCAAGGCGGCCCAAATGACAGATGGAAAGAGATGAGAGACAAGGAGCTCAGATGAGAGGTGATCGTGTCCAATTAAGCACGGTTCACTGAGGCTGCTGGGCTGAAGCCTGAGACCGGCGATGGCGACGGAGGCGCGAACGGGGGTATGAGACCGGTTCGACTTGGGGGGATAAACTATTAAGACCGGACGGAGGACAAGGCTAAAGGAGGACAATGGGACGAGGGTAAAGAAGAAGGTTGAAACCTAGAGACGACAGCGGGAAAAGGCGAAGAAACAGGAACACAGAACAGGTTCCGCAAGCAAGAGTAGTAAGACAGGCCCGATCAGGGAAGAACGCGGAGGGTAACCTGTAAGAGTGAAGGTGAGTCCCAGACAGGATTTTTGCGCCGCTCGAAGGGAACGGTGATGGGATGATGCAAGTGATTTCCCCAGAAACTGGAAAAGAACAGGAGGAAGATGTGACAAGGGAAGAAGATGACAATTCTCTGGGATTAATATTCATCTACGTCTTACAGTCATCCCATGTTCAGTCTTTTAGAGGCTAAACCATTCGAGGCATTCCCTTCGGCATCAGAAGCCAGCACTAGACTATCCGTTTTACCATAAAGCTTCACAGTCTAGACAGTACAACCGGCTTGTTCGGCGAGTGTCTGGGGGAGGAGATATCGCTATTGATACGGAGCCAACGGAGTTCCTCGTCACTTTCGGTGACGCGGCGCACTTTCAGGTCCCCACGGTGTGATGACCTCCCCAAACCCCCAGGACTGGGACGACTACGTAATCACACTGCCGCAGCCGCAACCGCAGCTTCAGAGGATGCAGAAACAGGACATGATGGGCAGTCAAGCGTCTTCCCCTTATTGCCGGTGGCGGCCGTGCCGGTCCCGAACCGGCCGATTGACAGCCTCCACCAAACAAAAGGGAAGATGCGGGATGAGCATTTTGAGGTTTCCGGGGACGGCGAGAGGGTGTAATCACGTCTACACACATCTAAAAAGTTACACGGCAGCCAGCAGAGGAGTCAAAAAGGTTGTTCCCGTATGCAATCATTTGACGGGACCGCCTAGCCTTTGCTCGACACCCTCAGGAACAACGGTTGCGCCAGTGTAGTTCACGTTATCCCGTATTGCGGTGTGTATTGTCAAGTTACAACTTTTTTCGTTTCCTTTTCCTCTTTTTCAGGGTATCCCCTTATAAACAAGGATTATGCCGCCTGTGAAAGGCCCGGGATGATCAATGGGTCCCAGTCCATTGGAAGTCGATCGATATTGATTCAGAGTGCAGCAAGTGGATAAACCAGAAGAGTGGAGAGGCGATACCGCCTCTCCCGTCGATGAAGGGTCCCTTCTTCGTTGACGATACTCCCGTGGAGCTATCTTTGTTTAATGCCCTATGCCGTCACATGTAATTAATATTGCAGATATTGCTCTGACCACATCTTTGAGTGTGTTCTTGTGCCGGATCCTCCGTGCCTCTCTCAGCTTACAGCACATGCGCCCAACTTCAATACAGTACCGGTACGTTGATCGGGCCTTTGGTCGGACGTCCCGAAGACATTCACATTTGTCCGTTGTATTTCCATCCCACTTTGGGCACCTGAAGGCATGCCTTCTCCATCGATTTGGCGGCCCGAGGCGAGTCATCATCATCTTGTCGTTCGATACGATACGACAGCTGCCTGGCGGTCTGGACATGCCAAGCATTGGTCTGATCCCCATGACAAGGCACCGGGGCGATAAAAAAAAGACCACGGCCGTAACGCCAAGGGCACGGCAGTCAGCGCCTTACCCGCCCTTGTTTCAGCGCCGTCATCAGTTCCGGGTTGCATATCGACCCTAGCAATGAGCCCATAAGGCTCGTGCCGGCAATGGTGAGGCATTGGGGAAAGCGTCTGAGAGTCCAGACCATGAAGCCCGATCGTCATATCGCTTGGCCCAGGAAATGAAACCGGCATCCTTTTTCAAGGGACGGCATGTTGCAGCTTGAATCTGCGCCGGGAGTTGTCTCTCTCCCCTTGAATGGCCCACCCTCGGGACTGAGAGATTGGCATGTTTGGATGCCAAGTCGGCGCTGATCGTCGCCATTGGATCTGAACTCTATTGTTTCCTTGGATCAAGGCATCAACAACTCATCCACTAAACCGCCCCGTTCTGGGGTTGCACAAAGTCAATAAGATTGCTAAAAGTCAACACCTTGGCCTGCCTACCTGCGTCTCCATGGCAGCAGCAGCCGCCTTGTCATCGCCCTTTAGGCTCGAGGCATGTCCCCTGGAGCGATTTGCCATCGAGCAATGACAAAGAAGAGACAAATCAAATTGCGTTGCTGGGGACCGCCCGACGACGTGTCCGAAAATCGAAGGTCTGGAGAAGCCAGCCCGTCCTTCTAGTCTAGCCCCATCCCCCATCTCATCTCGCGTGTGTTGAGTTTTTCTTCTTTGTTCGGTCATGGCCGTGATTTGACCGTGGGGCTGCCGTCTCGATCATCATGACAGGGCCCCCTGGCCATTCTTTGCAGTGAGTCAGGGGTCGGCGTCCTGTGAGGTCATCTTTCCTTGGAAGTGCTTCCAAGGGCATGTTTTGTTTTCTCTGGGTCGAGTCTCCTTGAACCGTGTTAGTGTGTGCCGTGAGACAATACGGAAAGAGAGCATAATCACCTCTTCAAGTGTTATGTCTGCAAGTAATCACTTCGCTCAAAGGGTCGAGAACTACGAGCCGCAATTTTGAAAAGATTCAAGGCCATGGATGGCGTTGGTTGTAGGCTTACCGAGGTAGGGATATCGCGGTAAACAACATAACCCGCACCCGATGTGGTGTTTTGTGCCGTGAATTTCTGGCCTCTCATTCCAAAGTAAACAAACACATCATTTAATTCCCAATGGCTAGGGGCCATGACAACGAAACGTTTACTGCCGAGCAAGTCGAGTCAATTTTACAAGTCACATCGTACCACCGTCGACAGTTTAAACATCGAGTTATTCATTTCAACCCGGAGCAACATGATGCCATCCGCACATCAGTCTTCAAGCCATTCACTTCTACCTCTTCACGCTCCGGCTTACTATGGAAGCTGCCGATAGAACTCTGGTCATCAATTATACCTCTGCTAGACATCTCCTCTACCCTACGATTCAGTCACGTCAGCTTACGAGCGCGAGAACTGGTTACCAGCATGAGAGAGTGCCGCGACCTAGGAAATCACGCTCTTAACTGCCTCTGTGCTATTTTCCGAACCGGCATTGCTTCAAGGATAGGCATAACACAGCTCTATGACGCTCTCATCACCCAGAACTGTGCTGTTTGCGACAAGTTTGGCGGTTTCATTTACTTGCCAACGGCGACAAGGAGCTGCTTCTTGTGCCTCGGGGGGACAAGGCGATCTAGGACCGTCTCTTTGATAAAACTCTCGAGAGCCAGCGGCATATCCGTCGACCAGCTGAGAGCAGCCATGCCTGTAGTGCACAGTATACCTGGGGTTTACGGCCGGCACGAGGAATCTCTGAGACTGGGAGAGCAGCTTGTCTCGGAAGAACACGCTCTGGCGGCTTTGCGAGAAGCCGGTATCAAGATGGCTCACTTTGAGCTCAAGACATCTCCCGGGCATACTGCAGGTAGTCACATGTGCTCATCGAGTTTACCGTACCTGAACACGCGGTCAGGCGATGTGGAAACGGGTATCTTCTGCCAGGGATGCCAGAACGCAGACCTATCCACGCGTCTATCCACGCGTGATTTTGCACAGCGGGTGAGTCTCATGAGAAGTCGAGATTGGGCATACTCAAAGGCTGGGTTCGTTGAGCATTTCAGGCAATGCACCAGGGCGAGAGAGCTCTGGGCCTCTTCAGATACTGTACAGCGGATTGAAGAGTTGGGCTGAGGAAGAGCCAGGTAAGAAGTGCCGCGGATGCCCTTTGTGGGTAGAAAAGTCAAAGAGTTGTCAGATGCTGTACTACGTAGTGGTTAATCTGGATTGGGCCGGCAACAACTGGGTGCATAGCTGTGAAACCGCCCCTTATCTCCAGCTGAATACAGCGATCTCCAATGCACATAACGACATGGATATAGATCTGCTTTCGACCGGACCGCAGATATAAACACGCCGCTTGGGCCTCGTAACAAGGTGGTTTACTCAATGCGTGGACGCAGGTGATGAGATGCACCAACTTTTCTGCATTATTAGCCCAAAGAGTTCCTCTGCATCCGGTGGAAACATCCTTGTCAATTGCGTATCCCGTATCCCCAGACCCTGACCATCGCAAGTCCCTTGGACTAGCCGATTACTGGACCTACCGCCGGTTCACCAATATCGCGCCCCATGATGCGCCCGGATTCCAGAGCCCCAAGACAAGAACAAAGAGATGTCTTGCGAGGGTGAAGCCACTCGCGCATCGTATCTACTGACCAGCGCTCGTGGCCATCTCGCACGATCTTGTAGCTGAGGGAACCCACCCCCACCACAACGCCATGGATTAGCATGCGGAGAAGGATATCACCAACGTCTGGTAAATCCGCGCAACGTCCTGTTGGTTGCATGCCAAGGAGTCCCTTCGTCGTATTCCGACGCTCTCCTCGGAGGGGCCAAGACTAAAATCCCTCGTAAGACCTCTAGCCGATGAGGGCGCAGCACTTGACAACAAGCCACAGCGTTGAAATCATGCTGTTAGCCCGGCTGCTAGAGGCTCGAGACATGGGTAACCAAAAGGATACCCTCAAGCGGTGTGGCTGCTCATGTAGTTTCCGACTTAGGTTTGGAATGGTGCAATTTTGGTAACTTTTCGATGTCACTGTGAGTCAGTAAGCTATGCCCTTGACTCATGAGAGGAAGATCGAGGCGAGTTTGTGCAAGGATTATTTGGAGCCGTCAATGACACGACGCTTGGATAGCCGAGATAGATCGGTGAGCTTGTTGATCAGCAGCTACTACTTGGACTCTACCATCTCAGTCACCTGAACATTTTAAGTATGGATTATTCAGTACACACACTATGAGACACAGCACAACATCATCCTGCCCTTATTGTGAGATCTGAGAGTTGTTGCGGTATAGAAAAAAACTACCCTATATCGGCCGGGCTGATCGGTAGTGGAGCCGGTGATCTCGGTCCACTCTTCCGTGTCCTCCGAGAAGCTTCCGGAACGCGATTCCGAGCTATTCGTTACTCAAAATGACCTTCTTGTAAGGTCACGAGTGAAGTATTCACACGAAATTTGTCTCACTATGTTTTGCTCTAGAGAAATTGCTATACTAGAGCCCGTGCGTATCATGTCGCATATGTCTCACTACATGTCTGTGTTCTTTCGTCAAGGATTCTTGCTAAAACCAGGCCGAGAACTTGGAAACCCTTGAAACTATTTTGTAAGGTATATGTACCATGTCCCGAGATCATCGCTTGCGACTCGAATAGTCACTGGTGGAACCGCCAAGTTAACCAACTCTCGGCTGGTGAATGTTTTAGTAATTGTTCTGGGACTTATTGTCTGGATTCATAGATAACTATACTAGTATGGAGGACTACCTAATCTGGTCGACACTTGCAGTCTGCTTATTATTTCCTCGAATGTGTTAAATACCATGCATTTTTGTGTCTAAAATGCCTCCTCCCTATACCACAATCTCGGTCTGTCCTAATATTTAAATGAGGATGCCTTATACACTTGGCACACTCAACTAACTACTGTTCACTAAGATTGCTACAAGACTACTCTATCAGATCTAGCCCATCACCTCCAAAACTCAGGCCTTCTTGGTATGTCATTTACTACCTGAATTCTATCGTACCCGTGCAATGGCCAAGTAAACGCCCATCGTCAATGCCAAGCCCGATTGTCTCTTATCGCTTTCGTTAGGATTCACAAAGAGAATCTAATCTACCGTCTATATCTTCCCAAAGCTCTCGCGCCTGGTCCCGAACGATGTCGTCGATATCCTCATCATAAAGGTCTATGACTGAACTTGCATGTCAACTTCAAACTCCCAGGAAGACAGACGGTCACTTACATTGATCGACCTTGTCGAGAAGCTGCTTGAGCTCCACGTTCCGCAGAACATATGTAGTTGCGTCGATGACTCCTATGGGGCCATTGAAAAAGGAGCCCTTGTCAGAATCAGATGCCCAGTCGGTGATTCGTGCTCGTTGGAGGTAAATCATGTCTCGATCGGGCATTTCGTCTTCGTCCTTCTGGGCAATTGCCTTGGCCAGAAGCTCGTCAAATGCCATCAAGACTAGATCAACTATATCGGCGATTTCGTCTTGAAGCCGGGCAAGTTCATGGTCGTCGTCAAGCTCATGATCGTCATCAAGGTCTGAAGAGTGTTGGTATTCCATACTGATAATTCCGAATTGATTGGAGTTGATGCGTGTCTTTGGAAGCTGGCTGCAGGAGTGTTGTGTTAAAAAAGATAGCTATGAGTTCTCACAAGCTTGCTATTTATATTGTAAATGTGATATACTATGGCTGTGATTTGGCTGTCAATCAGGTCTCACATTCAGAATGCGATGGCACAGCTCATAGAAAGCCTTTGTTGCTGTTGTCGAATGCTGGACTGAAGACTATAGGAAATACAGTGAAGGAGATGCCTTGAACGATTGATGACGAGTCGCGGCATGTATTTGTCGCACAACATCACGCTCCCGTATCAACGAAAGGGCAGGTTGTGAAAATATTGTTGCTCTGTCCCACTGGTAACAGTTGAGGCTGGGTAGAGGCTTTCACTAAGCTATGAGTGGCACGAAGGGTTCTGCATTGACTTGCAAGCTAAGCTGAGAGTACAATGCCTGAACCAAGCACTGCCTTAAGAAGTGTTAGTATGGCATGAACGTGGTGAAGCTGGTACATTATGACCTTTTTTTTTTACACCATAATGGCTGGCTTCTATTGACACTACCAGCCCTTTCACAGAGCGATGACCGGTCTTCCTCGAGTCACAAGTGGCACAGAAGAACGTATAGAAAGGCAATGCGCTCAAAGGCTGTATCTAAGCTTTTCGAACTTTTGATGAAAACCCTTCTGGCCATCCCAAGAGCACTCTCGTCGTGAGACCAATCGTGTGTTCCCTCCCCTAGACATGTCAGCTCGACACACTATGTAGAAGCACATCAAAGGCAGCCTTGCATTTGCCAACAATGCGATGTATATCTTCAGTACGGATCTAGGTAGTCTTGATTTCTGAGAGCAGTTGAGTTGCTCCATGGTGCCATCACTCTGTTGAAGTAGAAGACTGTTGGAATAGAAGACTGGCCATTCACGAGCGTGTTTTGTAGACAGGCAAACACGTGTGTTTCCGCTATTAACACAATCTTCTATTCCCTTAAATATGGGATGAAGAACAGGATCCAACCTTGTCTCAATTGTCCTGAGAACGAGCTTGAATCAGAGACTAGTAAGGGAAGGGTGATTAGAAGCACAATTCGCTGACATGTTCATGTTTGGCCCGTAAGCATGGCGCCGAAAGACCAGACTCTCACGAGATTAGTTCTCGCAGTGATTTGATATCTTGAATGGCTACTTGGTTAGTAGTTAAGCATGATATGAGGAGCGACTGAGCATCACTGCTACTGGACGTCTAGCTAGGGGCCCTTCTGTCCTGTCTATGCGGCACAGCCGTAAACGTAACACCCTACGTGTCTGATAAACGCATATATGACTGAATCCAGCCACGAAATGAGATGTCTGGGTCAATGCAAGCGTTGAATTGCTGGCCTCTACTTCTTGAGTTCATGACATTGTCGTTCAACATGTCTGGGCCACCAAGCCAAGGCTCCGAGAAACTGGCACAGTCGGTCGCTGACGACTCATACTCCAACATGGCGATATGTGCATTTCGACGTCACTGGTTAAAGGTACGACCCGGGACTTGTATACGCTTTCTCACCACTATCAATGCCGGCAATCAAAGTCTTTTCCATTGTTCATAGAGTCCAGGAGTTGACATGTCACTATGGCCTAGCCCTATCTCCCCAGCCCATTCCAGAAACCACAGGCAATTACAACCAGCTGCATCTCGATGACTCACTGACCGATCACGTAACGCCACCATGACTAGGAAAAAGAAACACCGTGATCGGTCCTTGACTTCCGTGACCGAAAGGGTAGCCCACGGCATAGGGCGGGCCGAGCCTCAAGCCCTCGCTTGTGCTAACTCGTCAGATGTCGTGGGCATTGAGTAATCTGCGCCTTGGTCAGCACGTTTCTTGGCTAAGACAGTCGTTTGGTTACATACTAGTACTGGCCCCCCTCCGGCTCCGGTTCCGATCCGGTGCGATGTCGACTACACGGGGGGCGGTAGGGCGCGCGGGGAGATGTCAATGACGGGCTAGAAACTCCCATGATCGGATTCTAGGTCCGCAATAACTCTCAGCTAGCCTTCCCGAATAAATTTAGCCATTAGCTTATGGAAACTCTGGAAGGAGGGAAAAAAAAGACTTTTGGATCCCCGATAGCCGGCCCCACATCCGTTGCTCTTATAGAAGGCTTGCAACTCTGTTGCAGCCTCTGTAGTTTGTTTCAAGACACATCGAATTGGACTGTGTCTTGTTTTTCATAGGAATCATCATACCCTTCAGTATGGCCCCCGACAAGCATGATGAGGAGACGGCCCAGCGAGAGGTCCTGGGAGACGCTCCTACTGCGGCGTATGGCCTTGAACCCATCGTCGTCACCATGTCCAACGTCAACGGAGACCCGGAGACACCATCACAGGCACAATCGACGGGAGGGGATATTGAGTCGAAAACTAGTGCCTGGATTTGCGTGTTGGGGTCATTTCTCTTTCTAGTGCCCACCTTTGGTATGTCGATGCTATCTTGAACGCCCCTTAGAACGCCCTTTATCTTGATACACAGCAGTCACTGATGCTTCCACTCTCGGATCAGGCTTTATGCAGTCTCTCGGTACCTTGCAGTCCTACCTTAGCATCAACCAACTCAAGGACTACTCCGAGGGTGAGGTGGGATGGATCAGTGGCATGTTTTTGTTTCTATCTCTCGTCTTCAACCTCCAAGTTGGACCCCTCTTCGATGTTCATGGCCCCAACATCATCGGCCCTGTCGGCACGGCCCTCTACGTTGCAATGTTTCTGCTCATGGCAGAATGCAAGACATACTGGCAATTTATGCTATGTCTGGGCGTGTTTGGTAGTATTGGTGCCGCCATGACCATGGTAGTTGCCGTGGCAGTCGTTGGAAAGCTCTTCGTCCGCCGGCGTGGCCTGGCTATGGGCATAGCTCTCGCAGGCTCCTCCACCGGATCCGTCATCTTCCCCATTATTTTACGGTATACATTTCCTGGTCTTGGATGGCAGTGGTCTATGCGGATTATGGCTTTCATATCCGCCGGCGTCCTGATTTCTGGTGTTATTTGTTTCTTGCCCTTCAATAAGCTTCACAGAATCTCTTCCGATGGCCAACCGAGACCCAAAAGCTCTGCCCTCAACTTGGAGGCCTTCAAGTCTCCAGCCTTCAACTTTGTCACTGCCGGACTCTTCATGCTCGAGTTCTCCCTCTTTAGTATCGCGGGCCTGCTGCCATCTATCTCAACTGGAGCGGGCTTCACTCCTGAAGAAGGGTATATCTTGCTCGCCATCATCGGGTCGGGATCCTGCTTTGGACGAGTCATCCCTGGATTTATTGGCGACTATGTCGGCCACTTCAATATGCTGCTCATCTCGATGGTTTTTACGATCCTTTTTATGGGAGTCATGTTTATCCCCTTTGGTACCACCTCGGCCCCTGTCTTGTATGCCTTTTCCGCGCTCTGGGGTTTTGGTTCTGGGTCATTCCTCTCTATTACACCAGGTCAGTACTTGAGTGGTGATGCATACATGTTGAAGAACACAACTGACGTCGAGCAGTATGCATGGGAAAGACATGTGAGGCCAAGGACTACGGGCGATTCTATGGTATGTTTCCGCACGGTTGCTGTCGGTTCGACTGGCACTAACCACCAGAAAAGGAACAATGAACTTCGTTGTCAGTTTTGCGCTGCTGATTTCTCTTCCTACGAGTGGTAGTATGCTCGACAAGATGGGAGCTCAGGCTCTGGCTGGGCTTCTCACCGCAACTGTCTCTATCGGAGGTGCTTGCTACTTTGCAGCGAGAGCTCTCCTCATCGGCAAGTGGCTATCTCTCAAGACAAAGGTTTAGTCTCTTCAACATGCTGCTATAATATCTAATATCTCTTACCTGGGTTATGCATTTGGCGTTACAACGCAAAAGGACGACAAAAGTTTGGATCACGACGATAACGAAGAAAATCATATCGACAATCTTGGACAAGAATGTTTTCTGGATGGAGCTTGAAGTGATTTTATGGAAGGAAAAGTTCTAGGCGCAATATCTCAAAGGAGGGTTTATGGGAGAAATGATGTCTTTGATGAATTACTACGGTTCAAACGGCGAACTGAAGGGTTGGGGGTCGGAGTAAGTGCCAAATTGAAAGAAATGAGATTGACGAAATAGAAGAAACACCATAATCAAATAATAAAACCCTTGGATGAACTAAAAGAGTCCGAACGATGTGCCTTTGGAAGCGACACATCTCTATCCTCTAATCATCGACCTGTATCCTCCATTCTTCAACGACCGTCTCTATGAAGTCCCCTCTAAAATCTTGCCTGCATCGCCTTTCCTGGCCTTTCTCATACCAAAAGCCATGTCTACCAACTTGGTCATCAACGAATTCGTCAGTGGCATTTGCCTGTCCCCGATCGCCTGCTTCTTGGTCTCCTCCTCGGTCGCCCACACAAAGTCCTGATGCTCCTTGGGATCCAGCTTGACCTCCTGCCACTCTCCAACCTCGACCTCGAATGAGAACTTGCAGAAGAAGCGCTTTCCCGTCCGGTTCGTAAAGACGGCGCCGGGATGCCTGTCGAGACCGTCCGGAATGACATGCCGAATGTGTCGGATCTCCAACCCGGCCTCCTCCCACAGCTCGCGAGCGCAGCCGTACAGCACGCTTGGGTCCTCGTCGTCACACGCGCCGCCGGGGATCTCCCATCTGTTGGGCATGCTGTCGTCTGGCGCGCGCTGGAGGAGAAGGATGCGGTCTTGGGCGTCGAAGACGAGGGCGCCGGTGGCGAGCGAGTCCCAGTTTTTTTCGTTGGTCTTGAGCCATTCGCGATGGTTGACGTTCCACTCAGAGACTGACTCGCCAAAGGTGAATTTGAACTGGGGAGGGGTTCTCTCTGTTGTTTGTTGTTCTGTCATTGTGTCATGTATGTGAAGCCTCGGAATTGTAACGTGGATTGTGTTTGCTGCAGTGAGTGAGCAGAGGCTGCGACTTATTTTGTACCATCTGCGCTAACAAGGCTACAGCCAACCCGCGACACATTGCATGGTGTTTCATGTTCTGCCTACCAGGCAACAAAAAGAGAGATACTAAGCATTATTTGAGTTTTTGGGTCATCCAAGGCAGGTCAGATATGGAAAACATGAGCCATGATTAAATGCCCAAGTGCGCTGACCAAGCAAGGAACTCTGGACAAGGCTGCCATTGACGACGATGAGTCTGGCCAAAAGCACCACGCCAAGGTCCGGGTTCTCATCACCGGAGCCGGAGGCGGCGTCGGAAGCTGGGCCGTCTAGCTCGCAGCCGTCGCCGGGGCTGGTTCCATAATTAGGGTCTGCGGACGCTCCAAGACGAAAGAGGTACGCAAGTTCGGTGCAACAGAGATAGTCGACTACACGACCCAGCCTGTCGATGCATGGGCTGGCCCGGATCCTGAAAAGCGCAAAGTCGGCCCGCTTGATTAGTTCCAAGCAGCTTTCAAGAGGGTGCGAAGTGGTCGAACCAAGGGCAAGGTGGTGCACCATCCAGGTGAAGAGCTGAATAAGTAGACCAGTTTTCCAGTCTCGAATGAAGAATCTACACTTTTGAGAAAGCAATCGAATTGCAAGATATTGACTAACCCCAAGGCGAATGTTTACCTTACAGCTTGTGATATCTACAGCTCAATATCTCAATAGAGAACGACAAATCAGAACATGGATCGTAACAGATCATACACACTCCAGGGTTAGATTCTAATAGCTTAGAAGACCACAATGAAGATCAAGTACTAAATACACAAGGATTGGCTGACGATTTGTACATTTAGAGGACTTCGACGCCAAAACTGATCGTCGATTCCCGTCAGGGGTGACGGCCAACCCGGTTTTCCCAATATCCATCGCTTCCCCTACACCATCTTGTACAGGTATTCTACTGAGGCCGCAACGCACTCTCTGACGCTTTTGAATGAAACAACCGCGAGTGTTGAAGAGCGAATTCAAAATCGTGTCATGGTGTGTCGGCGACGTCGTCAAGCCAAGCCGCTGAAGGGAGTGCCCCTCTTACGGAGCTGTTCCACGGCATCCAATCGCCAAGACAAAAACGCGTTATAGCTCGCCGCATGCGTGGATTTGTGAAGGCGTGAAGGCGAAGCAGCAGAAGGAAAACACGACTGAAACAGGACTCTTCGAGAAGTGCTGAATCCGCAACTTCGGCTCAAAGAGAAACTTCCAACGCCCAGGCGCCAAACATAAAAAGAGAATCCGTGGTAGTCATGCGTGTAAACGTAAAAAATCGACAATGACCAATGACTTTTGTGTACAACTCTCAAAAGACCGGCCAGCACTGCCTCAAGCAAACACCAAAAGGTGAAATGCTGCAGCCAAAAAGAGGAATTCGTCATATCATGCTGTGTGCACGCAACGTGTTATCAGCTGTTATGGAATGCTAACCGGATTGAGACATGGCAAGGTCCATTGCGGCATAGACCCGGCATATTCAATGTTCTGTTCTCAGGTAACCCGCGCTTCGTTCTGAGGTATGACAGACCGCTCAGCACGAGCTCGCATGTGGTTCGCGTGAGCCTCCAAGCATCGAGCCTTTAAGCGTGTCACAGGCCAGACTGCTGCCTTGTCTAGCATCAGCGCGGTGACGCGGAGGAGTTTCGCGGCATAGCCGTTGTGCCCGTCCATGTTGAGATTGGCTTCCTGCCCATTCATTCCATTTGCAATTTCCAGGCTCATCTTCATCTCTGCTGACGACAGCACCTCTTGAATCTTGTCGAGCAGCTTGACATCCTCTTCTTCCAGGAGCATGATGGCGGGCACCTCGCTAAGGTTGACGTGGTCTTGTCCCAGGATTCCAAGGTAGCAACCGACGCGATCCTGCAATGTAGCAATCCACTCTGCAAGAACCTGAGCACAATCAAAGGCGCACATAGCGGACTGGAGAGGAAGCTCCCGGCTTGTAAAGTCGGCAAAGGTAACACCGAGTTTATCCGACATTGCAAGGGAGTCAGCGGCGTAGAATGCTGCCTTGCGAAGATGCTTTTCTCGCCGCGAGGTGGAGCGATTAGCAAGGCCGGATGAGCCAGCTTGAGCAACGGGGAATTTGGCGTTTGTGACATCCATTGATGACGTCTGAGTCGCAGGTGAGTCCGTAAACACGGAGCTATGCATCGAATTGTCGGAGGGTTCGGTGCTGGCCGATTCAGAGTTGGAAATCGGCGAATGTTCTGCATGCTGAATGATCTCATTGCCACGTGAGAGCTCCTCGGCCATGCCGTCCCAGTCTCGTTGCCAAAATTTCTCTTTTGAACGCGAGAGATTGACGAATAAGCGGATGTAAGCCAGATCAAGGAGCGGAATTGAGTCTGCTGAAAGGGGCCCCATGCCGAATGGATTTGGACGCTCAACACTGTGGTGGGGATTGTTCGCCCAAGCCGACTGCCACGCCTTGAGCGCAGGCTCGATATGTCGATGCATCTTCTCGGTTTCCTCGTTAGTCCAGACCTTGTTGTGATGTCGCTGCCGCGTCTCCCAGATGTAGTTGTGAAGTGCATTGATGAGAACTAGACAGCCAAATGTGCTGGGTCTGAGGTTTGTTGTTGAAGCATCTCTCCCGTCCATGGATGAGTCGAACACCTGCTGTCCATTGAGCGGAAAGTGCTGCTGCCTCTCGTTTGTCCGAAGAAGCTCGCCCAAAGCGTCGTGGAACGTCATCCGGTTATGGTTTGCGGCGTCTGCTCCACCTCGGGCATTAAAGGCGGGGCTCGAGTCGGCTGAGAAGTATTCCTCGTCGCAAGGCAGGTCGAGAAAGATTTCTGAGTTTGTCAATGCAGGAGTGTGGTTGTAGGCGGAAACCAGGAGGCTGGAGAGGATAAACACGGCATACAAGGTTCGCTTGCGCTCTTCCATGGATTTCCAGCGCAGCCACTCGACCTGGTCCGGCTCAGCCTTGATACTCCAGTTTCCGTCATCAGCCATCTGGACATCCTGTCCGTCAGAGGCGCTGGCGCGGTCAGGCCGGAGGAGCTCAGCCGCCTGGGCGAGGCTGACAAGAGCGGCGCAATGTGTAGAGGCAATATCACTGGCAGTCTTATCGCCGCAGTTGTGGCCGTAGACGACGTTCAGAAGCATAGCCTGGACAAGCCACACTGGGGTGTGAACTGCACCATCGTGGCCTTGCTCAGTTGGAGTACTGCGTCGGATGTCTGCTTTCCGCACATCGGCCTTTCGACGCTCTTCGAGGTAGAAGAATATAGTCTTTTTGGCCATCTCAAAAAGGTCTCGGGACTGGGCATGCTCCATTTCGTAGAGCGCGCCAATAGCAGCCATGGACAGAATCAGGCAACCACTACCACCTACACCGGGGCGATTATTCGAAGGAGACATATCGAACGACAAAGTTGGAAGATGAAGAAAAGGGAGATGAGGGTGGAAGTAGGCAAGGTAAGCACCAACATATCGCTGGAGGTCCTGGGTACTGGGCAAATTGGCTGCTTGGGGACAGGCGGCAGGACCGGCAGACTGGGAGAGAGGCGATTGAGGTGAGCCCTGAGAAGTAAAGGAATATTTACGACCACCAAAGGGCAGGCACTGGGACAGGATGTTCACGATGGCATTCCGGGTAGCATCTGTGATGGTGGTCACGGGCGAGGCGCCGTTGTTGCCGCCATGAAGAGATGAGGGCGTCTCCGGACCGGCGTTGAAGCCAAGAGTCTGGTTCATGTTCTGGGTGTTGAGCCCCGATACGACAGAAGGGCTCAACGAGCTCAGCGAAGGTGGAGGCGTAGAAAAGTAAGGGTCATTGATCTTTTGAGTAGCTGGCTGAGGTGATAACGGGGCCCCATTTAGGAGATCCGGGAAGACTGAACCATTCAGATCCATCGCAAAAGGGTTCGGCATCTGTGGAGGTCCCATCACGGAGGGTTGCCACATGGTACTTGTCCCAGCCGGCGCGGGATGATTCGACCCATCCAACATCACATCGCTAATCCCGCTCTGACTCGTCGTGCTGATTGCGGACGGACTAGATCCATCAACCACGTGCTCGTTTGTGTTAAATGACATCTGATGTTCGAAACCAGTCAACCAGTCGAAGTTATCGTCGAGAGTTTGGTTCGAGGGCATCTCATTCATAGGCTGCCCGAAAGGCGAGGCCTGTTCCAAGGCCATCGCCTGCGGCGAGTCGCTGTAGTGAAGGGCGTTTGGGTTTATTGTTGTAGAACCCCCGAAGAGCATGCCCTCAAAGTCGAACTCTGCGTTGAATGCGGACATTGGCGGCGCCGTCCTGAGACCGTTAACAAAGTCGAGATTACCGAGAGTTCCCGTTTCAAGCTTGGGAATGACAGGCTGCAAGAGCCGACCCGAA
>JAJODA010000058.1:0-12000 GCA_021730345.1 Fusarium cicatricum | reverse complement strand
CTCTATTTCTTTACTACTTATTTACTTATCTCTATTACTTTATTCTATAGCTTACTTAGGTGCTTATTAATTAGGTTAATAATCACGTGCCTATTTGCTTAGTAAACTTTAATAAAATCAGTCCCCTACCCTGTTACTAGCGAAGAATGCCTTGATCGACAATGACAGTTTTAACAAATATAAGACCCGTGCCGAGAGGTATGTGATTGTGGAGAGAATTGTCAGCGGGGTCTCTTGCAGCTGGTGATATCACGTTACGGACGTTGTCTTGATAAATTAACTTTATATTTGTATGAAGGCAGCATTTTGGGATTAGACAGTATGCGACTCATTTTCAACCCTTCAGCAACAGAAGCCAGGTCGTTGCCGGCAAACAAGAACCCTGTGACAGCAACTGTACAACTTCTAGCTATATTATGAAGGCTATACCAGACAGTATAGCTCACTCTAAGTCTCATGTTTAACCTCTTCTACCATCTGGCCACCACCTTGGGTCTTTCACTCTTCATACCCGGCACCAGTGGCACTCTCCCCGCATGCCTTGCCGTGATATTCAAATGCCGCTTCCACTGAAATCTGACCCTATTTTTCTTCATTAATAGTCATTGGAATTTTGGGGGTCGCGGACTGGGCATCTCTCTGTAGTCCTTTCTTTCGGCTGACTTACACGGCTGCTAAGTCACTTACCACGATAACATCTGAACTTTGCCGGGACGAATGTTTGTTCAAGTCGAGCTCTTAGTACCACAGCATATGATGCTATCATGAGACTACTAGCCTAGGGTATTTGCTATTTAACGTTGATTCACTGCCAATATGCCTCTTTCAACGCCACTTTGATCAGTGTTACAGACACTATAACAAATAGGGGAGAGTTGATTATCCGATGGGCCAGGTACAGGTGCATGGTAACCACTCAGCTAGTGATGGCAATATAACTCCTTCAATAGTCTTGCACTATGCTATGGGTTAAGGGCAGAAGTTCCGTTTCTATATCAACTGTCCTTCAGAGGATCACACATCGAGCTCACCAGTCAACGCACTTACACTCCACCCATCCATGCGTGCATCCTGCGTGGCGTTCCAGGCGATGGGAGCAAGGGGTCAACATACTGCATTTGATTCTTACTTTATCTATATCACCATCATAGAGTAAGGCATGAACAATGTTGGCAGCGTAGCTTAGATATCGCCCAGCTTCTTCGGCAGGTTCTCCTTTTTCCTTGTCTCCAAACGTATATTAGTCTATCTAGGTCTACTGCTTCTAGTCTAATATGGCGAAATTAAAGTCTACCTTGTCCGTAGGGGAAATGTTCTATCATAGGTAGACATCCTCACAGCCACTCCTGATAGCCGATAGAAATTGAAGGATGAGAGGGAGGAATTCCGCTGTCACTCATAGAACTAGGTGCCAGGGGTTGCCGACGGATGACAGGATTACATCTTCGTTGTCAATATCGCCAGTCCCTGTGATAGAAGCCTCAGGGGCCCCAGGTGCTTACAGGTGGCTCGTTGCCGGCGGCACAAACGCTCAAGGCGAAGTGAGCAGCTCCGGTGTAACTATGCAAGCAGCTCTCATAGTCATGGCGGCTGCGAAATGTTTAACAGCCGGTCTGCAGACAGCTGAGGCCACTTCGGGTTATTTTAATGATGGTCTTACTATAGATAGTAATACAGACAAAGTGGCTGACTACAGTGGGGAGTAGATACAAGTGTTTATAATAATCTCTGTCCAACTCACCCGTCGCGTGAAAGCTACTGGGTGCTGCTAATTTGAGGTATACAGGAGGGTTAATAAATATTCGCCAGGCCTGCCAATGCTGAACCGCATGCAACAACTACCTCCCCACCTTAAAGTATTGTCGAGGTCGAGAGATTATAGCTATTCCCAGTAGGCCCCGGTCTCACAAGGTCGAACCATGTTTGGCCATGGACCTGATTCAGCAGTGGAGCATTACCACATCGTGACGGCCAGTCAAATGTAAAGCCAGAAGCAAGATCAAGATCCGGATAGTAAGATCGAGAAATCACACCAATTCGCCAGCGCGCTGTACTAAAGAGCGGCTCTGATGTTGGTAGCGCTGCCTCGCGGCGATTGCTCCTTTGGGATCTGCCTTGTCATAGATACCAATCCTTCTCAGACTGGACTATTATAATGACAGCTAGTCTAGATAGGGCTACTGATGACAGCTTAGCTTAATCTTGATCTAAATTTAGCCAATTCTCCCTAGTAAGATTCACGTGGTTCGATCCACTCGTGTGTAGGTACTTCGTCGTTTCAGCCGTAGCTAATAGAAGTTTCGAGAGGGGATGGTCATGATGATCAATGCCAACCGCATCAGTTACTGGAGCGACACTTGACTCAACTACGGATTAAATTAAAAGGCCTTTGCTTGTTTCCCAAATTCAAACCCGCGTTAGCAACACCCTCTCCACACTCGGCCCGAGGCCTGGGCAGAGCATAAGCCGTACATGAGCCTAGTTTGTGGCGAAGTCATACGTAGGATTTGTGTTTCAGCTCCGCCTCAAGTCCTGGAGAGCTTACTCAGCGCTGCTTGAGAACAAGATCTGCAACTAATAAGTGTCGCTGTCCTCGAGAATCGCAAGACTGATATACTCATTTCTCATGTCTCGACTCAGTTCACCAAACATGGAGCCAATAAGTAGAGAGCAGCTGTTAAAACCCGACTATAACGCAGATCTGCCCGAAGATCATGGCTCCATGCGCCCACTCTCGCCCCGCCCTTCTGGAAGGGCGGATGAGAACCGCGCCAGAGCCCGTCGGCTGAGGAGAATAGAATGGTGGTGGTGGTGGGAGATTGTCTCCATTTTCTTCAGTGTCTGCTGCGTATTTGCTATGGTCGGCATCTTGAGGCACATAAACAACATGCCTGTCGCAGAATGGTCGAAGCGCCGTCGGATATCGGCCAACTCGGTGATATCCGTTCTGACTACACTTTCCAAGGGTGCAATGCTGGTACCGATTGCCTCTTGTATCAGTCAGCTGAAATGGAGTCATTTTCTAGGTAACATACTATCTACTGCATCAGGGAGAAGACCAGCTCTGCTAAACATATTGTGGTATAGAGCAGCCCCGTCCCCTGGGCAATATTCAAGTGTTCGATGAAGCAAGTCGAGGACCTTGGGGGTCGTTCATGCTCTTGTGGCAGTTCAAGCTTCGCGCACTGGCTGCATCGGGGTTGGCCATCGTTACCCTCCTGGGTCTAGGGATTGAGCCGTCCGCTCAACAGATTCTAGAGATAGCTACTAGGCTGGATACACTACGAAACGCCACGGTCGAAATGCCTGTTGCGGCCGACTATGAATCCGCAACAATGAGTAGAATTGACGCGGTGCAGAACATTCATGGATCTTCATTTTATTTATACGAGGATAACGTACAGTCACTCGCCTTGGTGCCAAAGAGATGGGAACTAACCTTTATTCACAGATTTTCGATAGTTCTTGGAACAACGATCTGGTTACACATCAATCATCCATCATCGCTGGCGCAACTGGCACGGCTGCAGAGGTAAAATTCCTATGCCCCGAGTCAGCCCACGAGTGTACGTGGGGAAATTTTACGACTCTGGGAATATGCGGCGAAGCGAAAAACGTAACCACCAGGGTCAAACGCGTGTGCTCCGAATCTTCGGATGACACCGACACTTCAGTCATGTCCTGTCAGTTCGATTTCGAAGATGTTCGCAACTCGTCCTTTTTGGGCCCTTCTTTCGCCTTACCCGCCAACACCTGGAACGTACCCGAAACCATCAACATGACCTGGAGGCTGGCCCCCTATGATGGATTTGCCTATCTTGGTGCGGTTGGGTCGCTGGGATATGAGAATGGTGGCGCAAATCTTGACATCGTGCGTCATAGTCGCAAAGACCAGAGGCAGAGCAGGCGCCCAGTGCCTATGGAAGCCTGGCTTGTGCAGTGGTACTGGTGTGAATACCAATTTACAGAAGTTGTTGCTTCTCCGGCACGCATCAAGAAGTCAAGTATGACAACCGAACCCCTCCGCAGAGTAGAAGGGTCCTATGTTCGAACCTCGGACACCACCATCAACATCCCCAACTACTTCGTATACCAGGCAAACGGTACTGGTCATAACTACACAATCGAAAACTTCAACAACACTGACTCCGGCCTCTTTTCTTATCTCGCGGACGCATTCACCAATAACCTGGTTCATGATGGTAATGCCGGAACTCTGATGGGTGGCAAAGGCCAGAACCTAGACAAGGGATTGAACCTGGGGGGTTTCCTACACGGCGCAGACCTGCATCGTTTTGCAAAGAACATAGCACAATCCTTGACACTTCAGGTGCGACAAGGCGGTAGCGCTGGCGACAATAAGAACTCAAAGTCGACCGAGGGGGTAGCAACGTACACCGTCACTTTCTATCGTGTACGGTGGGAGTGGTTCACGCTTCCGTTTACAGAGGTTCTTGCGACAGCCATCTTGCTGGCATATACTGTGATTGCATCGCGTCAGCAGCCGCTCTTCAAGTCTTCGCAGCTAGCATATCTGGCTTACGGTCTGGGAGCGGCAGACCGGGACGAGTTACAAGCGGGAGATTCTCACATGCCAGGAAGTGGACTTGAGAAGACTGCGGATAAGATAGTGGTCAAGTTCAGGATGAGTGAGTATGGGAGCTCTGGATTCGTGAAAGCCTAGTGTGGTATACAAGTTATTGTCGAATTCTTATGTTTGATCTTCCCACAGCGCGATGTATATCCCCAGTATAAGATCAATGACATGAGAGTGTAAAGGGGTTCTTTCGTATGTGTTCCCATCATGATTGCGGGTAGATGTGTTTGTAGAGGATCCAAGAGCCGGCGGTGTGAGTAAACCAAAGGTCACTGAAAAGAGAACTGGGTTGATGGGCAGCATGCACCTTAATATGTCGATTCATAAATAGAATAGTATAACCTCCGCCAGCTTCGACATAGCGGGCGCTCGTACCAACCACCCTTATCCATTCTTCTCTACTGCTCCAGTAGAACCATACAGTAACATTGACACAACTACACATAGCGACACAATACGCTTGGAACATGTCCCCTCTCCCTTTTCCGGTGATAGTCTCGGTACACCACATCGACCAATGGTCCCTGTCTCCTGTCACTCACGGTAAACGATGCAACATCTCTCACCAATCGGAGCGACCGAAGGGGACTTGGAGCCCACAAGCAGCGCCGCTAGACGATTCGGCAATTACATTGCAGTTGGCGCGATCAGCCCTTGAAGCTCGATAGCTGAGGGGACCGATGGCCAAAAGAGTCACGTTTGACAGAGGGCATCTCGTCACCTTGTGCGGCTCCTTGAACTACTCGAAGCCAATCGAAAGGGCCGTGTTCGAGTAGTGAAATACATCGGAACCTGAGACGAGAGCCTTTCAGAGTGAGGAGAACATTCGGATTCAAGACCTTAGATAACAAAAGCCTGCCCATAATATTAGCTAGTTATTACTTTAGATCATAGTGATTAGGCGTTCTTATTTACTTTCAAACCTCGTTTTAATACCAACTATACTATTAGATAAACATTGTTTATCGCAGCTACGGTCGTACAGTGTTGATGGGCAAAGTACATCTGGATTTCCCTAACTATTTATTGATTGAAGGTCCTCGTATATTGTGCAACTTTACTCTAGGCCATCATCCGTCTATCACCCCTGGCACTCGAAAATAGGTGAGCAGCCGCTCGTGCCTCTCCACGAAGTCCTACACAAGCAGGCCATACGACATAACTGGGGCCATCAGATACAACAAGTACCAAAATGCACTTTATTTATGGCCTGTTGCAAGCTCTTGGTGTCTAGATTGCCACTGATGTATCTTGGTTTCTCTGGTTACGGTCTTGAGTATGTTCTTTCAATACGCTTTTACCGATTGTGTTATGTTTATATATCGTGAGATATAACTCACAACGGCCAAACGTTAGTCACTGTATTCAGTTAGGCTAAAATAAGTTTGGGTCAATAGCGGAACAAGTGGGACGAGTGGAAGGCCTCACTAAGGACACGTCAGAGTCGGGTAGTATTGTGAGAGATCCCATTCCTGATTCTAGTCAAACGTTTCATATTAACTATCAGATAGAGTCCATACTGCTATGTGTTAACAAGATACCGTCTATGGTACGAAACAAACGGTTGCGCTCTTTCATCACGTCATGAGTGAGTAAAGTAGACGATTCTATCAAAAGTATTTCTCCAGTAAAGGAAAGCTATTCGTGATGAAAATCAGTAATAGGAAACCTTTTACATGTCCTGGATGAGAGGATGTGTCGGCTTCTAACTCCGCTTTCAGCTATTGCAAACAATATTTGACACAAAATATCGTCCACCAGGAAGCTACAGGTGAAAACTGAGAGAGAGCTCGTGAAGAGACAACGTGAGAGGGAGATCCTTCAACAACAACGAAAAAGGCTAGCAAGATCTCGAAACGTCTTCAACGAGTCTCTCCGGAAAGAAAACGAATCTTATAATGAATTGAGACGTAAGTTGCTAATTTGATACACATGTTCGAGCTTAACTTATTTGTCCCTTTAGCTAGGGCCCCCTAAGTTTTCAAGCTCGATTCAGCGACAGCGGCGTTTATTCAATCTTCAAGAGCAGTATAGGCTGAATCTTCAGCTGCACCTCCATGGAAACAAGAGTCGGCATCTGCGAGACTCCAGTGAGAAATTTCGGATTTGGGTGACAAATTAGGTGAGATCCAGGACGAGCTTCAATCAGCCGTGAGTTTCCGATACCCCAGACTCCTTATCTATACGGTTTATTCTAATTTCGAAAGGTCGACGTCACAGACATCGTCTAAAGAACTCCCACGGACCTAAACAAGCGGCAGGTGCAAATTAAAAACTTCTTGGAAATCTCAACTGGCATCTAGAATATGATGGTGGTTATCAAAGACTGTCACGATCGAGTCTGAATAAAGTATTTAATGCCTGATAACCTAGATATACTCAATCACGACTCAGAATTGAAACGGGCATGTTATCTTGTCTCATTTTCTCATTGCATTCAAGGCAACAGCACTCTACAATGAATTCTCATACACATTCATCATTCCCGGTGTTGACTGGGTTGGTGGGCTATGTTTTGTCGCTTGTGCAGACAAAGCGTACAGGAAAGGTTTCCTTGAGATTCAGACCCAAGAGACGCAGCTCTGCGGAGGAGCTGAACAGCTCATTGACCAAGTGAGTGCCTTTGTATGAACAATGCTTACCGAGACTTGGCGGTTATTTATATAGAGAGTTAATGAACTCGATATCAAACTGGAGTTTCTTGACATCAAGTCGGGCAAATCGCCTGCTGGTTCCACAACCGAGATCGCAGAGGAGATGCTGGGCGAAGCGAAATATCTTTTTGATGGGACGGTGGCTAAATGAGACTTCTTGAGAATTCTTGTGGCTCTGTCAACTTCGTTATGAGATGTTTGCTGTAGTTTTGATTCTCAATAATCGAGTGCGTATCGCTACGATGGTGATAAGCTATTCTGCTAACAATAGCAGTGCGGTTACTATGAGAAGGTCACTGATTGAGATTCAAGAGATGTGAGCGATCCAAGTTAACTCGTTTTATTAGGCCGTGGCTAGCATTAACATCAGTATCAACCATCGATCGACTATGTGATTGTTCATGACGGTTACAAGACTGAGGACGGACGAAGGTCGCGGGCACTAGTTGACCCTACAGTCGGGGCCAGAAACTTCTCCCCCGATATCACCAGGACAAGATAGGCGACTATCATTGGTGTCAACAGAAAGGTGGTACGCGCTAGGAGGAGGGAAATTCAATAGCCTGCTGAAGCATGCTAGACCAGTCAGTTTTTCTTCTTTTCCGACAATGAATTGATAAAACCCTTGCTATTGAGACTTGGTCCATCTCATGGACGCGGTCTGAACTGGCCGTTACGTAGTTTATGCATACACAATGAGTAGTGATTTCATGTAGTTTCCTAAGTCATAGGCCTTTGAATACTAGAGAGCTCATCTATGTAACTACCATCGAGGATGATAGTGTAGTTATTGTGTAATGCTAGAGTCGTGTTACGATGCTTAGGGGTAACGAATACTGAATACTGGCGACTCCGACTGATCCCAATCACTCTCCTTCTTCTCATCTCCGAAGATTCTCAGTGCCTGATAAGCAACCTTGTACTTGCCAGCAGGGGCATAGCCTCCATCAGCCAGTTTGCCAGTCCATGCCACCGAGTTCTTCCCCCTGGGGTTCCACAACATAGGGAAACCTGCTGGTGCTCCAATACTCTTTGAAGTAGAGTTGCCCGAAACGGAGACAAGTTCGGCAGTGAGCTTGGCTGAACCAAGGGCAAGATTCCACGCCAGCGCAGGAGCTGGCTGAGTAGCAGTAGCATTCTCTCCCTTCACAGGGAGAACAAAGCTAGAGTTGGCGTGAACAGGATTGAGGTCCTTGTCGTTTGACTTGCTGATCCAGGAATCATCAGACCCGAGGACGCGAGAGCCACGCAAGGATCCCGTGAGTCCTTGATATGGAAGAGAAATAGAGCTACCGTCCGATCCGTTGACAGCAATGTATCCAGACCAGAGTGCAAGGCGCTTGGCATCGAGCTGTTCGGGGGGAGTTGGGATAACCTCGATAGTAACGCTGTTGCCAGCACCAATACTAAGCTTAGACTCACTGAAGTTAAGCGTAGCATGCGCGTCTGCGACATCATTCGGAAACTGAGTTGCGTAGATACTATCCTTAGCAAGGGTATACACGCTCTTTGTGGGTATGTGCGAAATACTCAAGTCGACGCCCTCTTTGCCGGTATTGTGAAGCGTGAAGTTAAGAACCTCGGCGAAGTGATCTGTGTCGTTGAAAGAAAGACTTGAAACACTCAACAATAGTGTAGAGTAGGCGGCGTCATAGGCCTGGATCAGGCCGCCACCTTGCTGAGGGACAGGAGCAAGGTAGTCAGAGAATCCAGTGCCGTCGTTGAAAAGTTGAGGGTTGGAAGTAGAAGATAGAAGGTTCTCAATGAGAGAAGGGTCAAGCGTCCCCCGAACCTCGGCAATGAGGGCAATAGTAGCAGCCGCCAATGGGCATGCCATTGAAGTTCCTGATAGAACAGCATAACCGCCCTTTTTGAGAGGATAGGTCGATAGAATGCTTCCACCTGGTGATCCAAATTGAGGCTTGACACCCATTTCCCAAGTAGGCCCCCAAGAGGAGAAAGTACTGATACCACCGCCAGTGACAATGTTCTTGTTCTCTTCAAGGATAACCTTTCCATCCGAGCCATCCGACATCTCGAGGGTAACAGTTGATCCTTGCTTCAGAAGACCTATCCACTTTGCGCCTACTGTAGAGGAGACCATACCAGCAGCAAGGATACCATCTACCTCCGACACGTCGATCTTTGTAGCACCAGCAGCGTTGTTATAGACCAGGAAATATTTTGCTCCCGCCTTGGCAGCGTTCTGCGCCTTCTGCACAAAGGTGCATTTTCCACGGCGAACTAAGACAATGTAACCGCTGAGATCAGGCGTATCGGCCGGATATGGGTCACAGCCACCGTTGGTAATCGTAGTGTCCAAGCTGGGAGCCCAAAGAGGGAGCGTCACGTTTCCCCAAGCGGCGGGAGTGCCAGAGGTTATTCCAAACTCGATCTTCTTGCTGCTATTGTCGACAGTGTAATGAGAGATGTTGAGGAGCGAAACGGAGTCAGTGTTATCGTATGAGGCGATGGCCATGACCTTGTTTCCGTTTGCTGCGGTGCTAGCATAGAACATGCCAACATCGCCAGAGTTACCGGCGGAAACAGTGCAAGGCACGCTTTTTTTGACAATTCGGGAGACAGCAACAGCCCAGGGCTCCTCAGCCCATCCACTGGGTCCTCCGATTGAAGCAGTAATGATATCAGCGCCATCTTGATAGGCTTGGTTGAAGGCTGCGATAAGCACATCATTGCCGGCTTCTCCAGAGCATCCGAAGACCCGATAAGAACCAAGAGTCACACCAGGAGCAGCTCCGGTAAAGTCAAACTCGTTGTCTTGGGCGGCAATGGTGCCGGCAACATGTGTGCCGTGTCCTCCGCAGTCCATAGGGTCTTCATCTGGAGATACAGCGTTGAAGCCAGTGTAATCGTCTCCGACGAGGTCTGTGCCAAAAGACACCAGGCAGTCGGGACCGAAGCAACCGCCCAGAGCGGGGTGCTTATAATCAATCTAAGGGTCGTCAGTAGTTGTCCGGAGTGTTTGTCATGGAAGCTTACTCCTGTGTCAATAACAGCTACTTTGATTCCATGTCCGGTAATTCCCTTCGCGCGTAGCTTGTCGACCTGAGTCATGACATGAGGGGAAAAGGTATCAGCGGTATCATTGATAGCCCGTTTCTTAAGAGGAGCTTTCATTCCAGGCGTTGCGGTCCATTCGACGCGCGGCGTGGGAACGCCGTACACTTTGACGGGCCACATGTTCTTGATGGCCGGCAAATCAGCCAGCTTAGCGGCCAAATCCTCCGCAGTGTCTACATCGTCAATTTGGATTGAGACACCCTTGAAAAGGTCGTAGTCAAATTTGACGCGTGTAGTGAACTGATCCTTGGCCTTTCTGTAGAAGGTGGAGGTATCCTCCTTCGTGTGAGTAAGTTGACGAAGCGATGTGATTTGCAGAGGCTTACATGGTTCTGTTCAAATTCAAAGATGTAAGCTCCTGGTACATGAGTAACATTCGTGGTTGGTTCGTTCTGGCTTTCAACGGCCGTTGATAGCCCTGCAAAAAGCAGCGCCGCCAATCCTAAGCGGACCATGGTGGAATAAATGAAAGTGGTGAAAAAGAGCGACAAAGATAGTAATAATGAGTGTGGAATAGTAATGAGTGTGGTTGGAGAAGCAAGCTTGGCAGATCAACTAGCTGGGCCATCATGATATTATATAGACTGTATAGTCTGTAATTACTTATGACCCCTCCCGTACAATGCTCGATCAAGGATCCTAGTCCAGATTCAGCAAGTTGTGATATAAGATTGGATAAAGAAAGATTGAGCATGTGAAATATCGTGCCAGTTGCAACATTGACACAATCGCCCCTTGCAGAAGTTCCCGTTGATCATCATAAGTTCCCGACGAGTTTCGATTAATCCACTATTCTTATCAGTGCCGAAGATCGAACCTACCTCTTGGAGGTTAGCTTAAAAAAGACCGAGCTGGGCCTCGACTGTGGGGAACACTCGCGATCGAATAGGATTCCAGGCCATGGTCTTGGCATTCAGGGGAACGTCGCATCAGCAGGGTAGGTCGGCGGTTAGTAGCGTTGCAATGGCGCAATCGACTACCCTTGTTCATGGGGTTTCGTCTCGAACAAGCTGTCCTCCGTGGAACTTTTTATCAATTGCCCAACTGTGCAAACCCTCCGTAATTCCAGGAGGCCTGCATTCACGTAGCGTTATAGAACATTGCGTTCTACCCGAAAGATGGAGCAAACGGGGGACTTTTTGTACCGCCGATGGTGAATGTCTTTCCTTTCTTGCTCAGCAGTGGCGATGGAAACAACAGTGCGGATATTGACCCGCAGATCTTACTAACTGTTATAACAGGGGGTACGAAGGTGATTCGGCGTGTCGAACGGTTACCCCACATATAAATTAGATCTTGGCGTAAGTATGCCTGCTATTGACTAAGCTCCTGAGTAATAGATGCTCTCGGCTGGCTTTTCACTTATCTCGTGGATATGTATATATCACCCGTATTTAAATAGTAAAGAGTGCTAAGTGGGTATATTAAGCTTAACTACAGGCTTTTTAGACTATAAGTAGTAAATATTTAGTACTTACTTACTTAATTAATTAAGACTAGTAATATTTTAAAATATATTAATAGTTATTTAGGTAATATATATAATAAGTATATATTATATATAAGTATATATTATATTATACTATATAACTAAAAATAGCTAAATTTAATACTTCTAAAACCTACTATAAAATAGCTAGAGAAAAAAATAGAGTTATTTTATAAATC
>JAJODA010000056.1:0-58345 GCA_021730345.1 Fusarium cicatricum | reverse complement strand
CCGGGTACTCATCAAGCGTCCCTGCTCCTCCGCCCCTGTCGGCAGACCCCGGGCGTTCCGCAGTGCTGGGGGATATCCAGCGAGCTGGTGGCATTGGCGCACTCAAGAAGGTCGACCGTTCCAAGATCCGCGACCGCAGTGGTGCTCAGGTCCCTGGTGGCGACTCTGGTTCTGGTGGTGGTGGTGCTCCCGCTGCTCCTGGTGCTCCCGGCGGCGGCGGTGGCATGGCCGATGCTTTGGCTGCTGCGTTGCAGAAACGGAAAGAGAAGGTTTCTAAGAGTGGTAAGTCTTTGACACTACATTAAGCCCAGAATTCTCCTTGCTAATACAGCACAGACGACGAGAGTGACAACGATGACTGGTAAAGCGGTATGCTATAGCACTCCAAGAGAAGGAAATGACGAGCGAAGCTGGCAAAAGTTTCCGATCGTTGTTTGAAAGTCTGGCACCGGTGGTAAAAAAAAATTGAAGCACAACATCACCTTTTCACGTTCTACGCCGTCAAGCAAGCGCGGTCACAGTATTCATAGGGAGTGACATTTTTTCTAGTTGGCTTGTTGTTTACGTGGGCATCCTTTACGGGCCTGGCACGGAAAAGAGGCCAAGCTCTGGCAAAAGCCCGCGCGGCGTCGAGGAGTTTGTCCAGTTTCTACGAGTACGAGGCGAGAGGACGAGGCAGGCACGATGAGACACAATTGTCTTTGATGTGTCGCGTCATGTGGTAGGGGAAATAGAAAAGACTTATGATAAATAGTAGGCATTCTCTTGTCTTGTCTAAACCAGTGCTTTTGAGACGAGTGCGATGATCGTGATACATCATAAAGAACCATAGTCGTCCATTACAACTAACAAACAGAACAAGACAAAAAAACAGGCATGAGGTTGAAAATCAAAAAGATGTCGACAAGCCGTGACGTCCCTCCCACCACGGCCGTCTAAAACTCCACAGCAACTACTGTCGTGGGACCAGTGACAGGCAGTTGATTGCTCAGCCAAGGGTTTGAGAGAGAAGACAGTATCAACAACGCCAGCCAAGAAAACCGCGCAGGTGTTCTGACCAGAACGTCGGGGGCTCGGTGGAGTGAGAAAAAGATCGGGAGGTTGGAGGAGGCTTTAAATGTCGTCAATGTCGACCTCCTTCTTGCCACCGACGCCGTCGTCGTCAGAGTCCTCGTCAGAGTCGGCGTCACCGAACTCGAAGTAGGCCTCGCCATCCTCGCCCTGGCCGAAGGTGTCGCCCTCGTTGATCTTTGCGTTCTCGGGGAGCTCGCCGTACGACTTGAGCGTACGGGCCTCGTCGGCAGTGTACTTGAGGATGACATCGCCCTTGTTGTCCTGGAAGTCGCGGAGGGAGAGGAGGATGATGTCGCCCTGGTTGATCCAGACCTTCTTGCGCATCTTGCCACGGATCTGAAGAGACAGTCAGTTATGATACGAGACAGGCCGGGGGAGACGGGTGGTCGAAATGGTTCGAAGGGGAGGGGCTTGTTTGCTACTCACGTTGGCGAGACGCTTGCTGCCGTCAAAGCACAGAGCCTCGAGGCGACCGTTACCGAGCATCTTCACGACCTGAGCGTACTCCTGGCCATCCTCCTTGAAGGTAAGCTCTCGGCGCTGGTCATCGTTCTCCTTGGTACCACGTCTGCGGTTCTTGCCGCCCTGTTCGAGTTATTCTGTTAGCCATGGTTTCTTTGTCACGCGCGGTAGACGTGAATGGTGGGGGCGGGGCAGATTTCGGGCTGCCGGTTGCGCTTTGGATGCGACACGAGGGAAAAAAAGATGACGAGGAGGGGAATGATGAAGAGGAGGAGGGGGTGATGGGTACGTTACCTTTCCCTTGTTCTTAGGCATATTGACAAGCGGCGGTTTGTTTGCTTGAGGAGAATGTGAGGTTGGGTGGGAGAAAGTGGTGATGATGTTGTGGTGTCGTTGTGAGAAAGTGGATTTTTCCAAGGCACTTCCTTTGATGACTTATGGCTGTTGGGCTAGGTTGCTTGGGCGGCGGCTTGTGATTAAGTACTAAGCCAGGATGAGTCAAAGTGTGGCGGAGAATGATTCGGAGATACCCTAGTGGTCTGCTGACGCTGTTTGGAGAAAGGGTACCCTGCTATCATGCAGCTAAGAACCTAAGATGGAACAACGGATAGTGCACCGCCACGTGTGGCACCGCAACTTAGAAACGAGACATGCAATTGCGTCGAATCCCAGTAGACGACTTGACTATCCTCGCTTCGGCAACGACGTTCACCTTGCAATCACCCACTCGCGCATGACAATTGCGCACGTCAAAGTGGAGGCGTAACGATAACTCAGCAAATCTCGAGTCAAACAATGGTTCGCCGCCGCTCTTGCTTACAATCATCATGGCGGTAGCTCGAGCTTCCTCGGGACCTAGATTCCTATCATGGTCCATAGCATCCCTCGGTCGAGTCTACTCAACGACAACGACGCCCTCTTCCAATACACAGACCCAGAAGCCCTCTATCGATTACTCCCAACGTTCTCGGAAAACCAACTCTCAGCTCCCTTCGAGGGTAGTACGGCAACAAGCGGCGCGACAAGCAGAGCAGCTACAAAAGCAACCACGAAGAAAAGGTCTCGAGGGCCCGCCGCCCGCCAACCCCGATCGAACAAAGAACAAGAAACTGAAGGCGAGGGGATTCTACATACCTACGAACGCCCATAAATTCTGCACTCCCAGGGGCGGGTTGCAGACTACGCCTGATGTCTGGGCATTCCTTAACGAGACCGGCATCGAGTACAACAATTCCAAAGCTCCCACCTTGGACCTTGGTGACGAGCACCGTCGCATTACAGACAACTTCAGCTGCGCCGTGCAATACTCGTCGAGCTACATCTTGCACCCGTACCAACTACAGTACCTCGATCCGCGACGGCACCCGAAGACAGATGCCATAATAGCAAAGTACCGACGCAAGCTTGCCGAGGAACCGCTATGGGTCTATGTAATCAACCGGGGCGGGTATCTGGGCATCATCAAGACTATCACACAGCGGAGAATCACACAGGCGGTCTGGTCGGCGCTGAAGGATCGGGGGTATCCCAAGTCTGGGGCCCGGGGGACTGTGATAATATCCCTCGTCAACGCGCTGAAGGCGGCCGACTTCCCGGCTCATATACTCGGCGAGGCGGTTGCGCAGGCGGTGGAGAGGGAGTGGAAGGCAAACGCGGAGAAGACGCCGAGTAAAAACAGCAGCCGGTAATGAATGCTTTGTTAACAGGGGGCGTTGATGAATTAGAGGTCCAATATGGCTCAATGTAGCTGGACTCGACTGTATGATGGAACCCAGAGCAAAAGCCGAAAAATGGCTGAAAGGAGTATGCTTCCTGACCTGGAAGAAAGCTGGTTGTTTAAAGCATACCAAGTAACTAAAGTAAATACCATTAGAATGGTTGTTTGGCTGTATATCACTATCAAGATACCTTGTGCGTTGTGTTGTGTGTACAACGACCTCTCAAAGCTCGTCCTGGAAGTATGATAACCTGGAAACACCTGACAGAAGCATCCAAGCTCATCTCGTCAATCTTGATGCTGCCACAGACAGCCTAAATTAAGGACGAGGTGACGGGGGCCCTCCTCACCTCAAGCTGACGACCTGATTTACAGGGGAGGTGGGATTTCTTTTAGCGCCCGTGCCCCCTAAATTTACTGGCGTCTTGCACCTCCAGCAAGGAAGCTTCACGGCTAAGGTAGGCTTGCTTGCTGGTCGCAGGCCAAAACCTCCAACGTCCACGTCAACGTTTATCGCACGCCCATATCACCAACCTCCCTCAACTTGTCTTTTCTGCCCTTGCGCAGACAAACCGAGCACACAACCCTTCTTGATTGTCGTTGCAGATAATATCTCTCTACGCAACGCACTCTTGTTTCATTGTTTCTGCGCGCGCTTGTGACAATCTCATCCCTCTCGTTCTCGCTATCCTCAACCTCAACCTGCTGCGACGCCCGCTACGATGCTCGTCTCCCTTACCGTCGGCAAGGTCGACGCCGGCGTTACTGTTCTCTTGACGCCGGATAAGCGCTTGGTGAGCCAGGACAACTCAGCTCAGGTCTGAAAGCTTCTGCTGACACAAAGGGCTTCGTCTAGATCGAGTTCCCGTCCATCCTCCTCCCTCCCAACATCTCCTCCGGCAGCATCGTCGACATCAACGTCACTCAGAACGCGACCAAAGAAGCTACCGCCGACCGCGCATTCCGCACCCTCCAAGACCAGATCTACAGCTGCTTCGGCGCCTCGGAGCCCATCACCCCCATCCTCCGTTGCCGCAATGCCACCCAGACCTCGGTCGTCCTTGAGTGGGATCCCATCCAGCTCGCCACCGCCGACCTTATCTCTCTGAGCCTCTACCGGAACGGTCAAAAGGCCGGAAACATTCCCCGCCCGCTGCAGATGCACAGCACCAAGATCAGCGGTCTCGCTGTCGATACCGAGTACACATTTCACCTAGTCCTGCGCACCAGCGCCGGCACCTTTATCAGTGATCGCGTGCCCGTGAGGACGCACAAGATGACGGATCTGAGCGGTATCACCATTACCACTGGTGTTCTTCCGGGTTCCATCAAGGAGAATCTGACAAAGGCGGTTGAGCGCATTGGCGCCAAGATTGTCGATGGCGTCCGCATTGACACGACACACTTTGTCACCACCGAGGGTCGCGGACAGCAATGGGAAAAGGCCGTTGAGAGCAACATTCCCGTCGTCCGTCCTGAATGGGTCGACTCCTGTGAGAAGAACGGCCGCATCCTCGGCGTCACAAAGTTCTACCTCGACGCCATGAAACCCGGTCCCCCGAGCGAGGAGCCTACGCCTCCGCCGCCCCCGGAGAAGAAGGAGGAGAAGGATCTCCCCGCGCCTCCCGCTCAGAACGGCGAGCAGCAGGCGACCAAATCAGACGAGGAGGACAAGAGGCAGGAGGACGAGGCCGAGGAGCAAAAGGATGAAGAGACGCAGAGCTCCAGCAGCGAAGATGACGAGGAACCCGAGCAAAAGGCAAAGTCTGGCCAGCAAGAGGAGCAAAAGGTACGGCTGGAAGACAAGGAGGAGCAGAAGGTTGCCCTGCGACCGGCAAGTAACGGCGAGCAAAAGAGCGAGGACAAGTCCAAAGCAGAAGACCAAGTCGAGGACGATGCGAGCGCAAAGGCTACGGCGACGCCAGACGGTGCGTCTTTCCAGGAGGTGGAGCTATAGACAAAACAATACCGACGACGTTTGGCGAATGTTCTGTTGTGATCATTTCACGGTTCCAGTTCTGTTTGAAGCATGCCTTGATGGTTTCTCATTACTCTTATACAGTTGTATGTATGACTATGTTGGCTGGGCAGGTTTGGGGGACAGCGGCATAGCATTTATGTGTTTAATTAAGTCATTATCTCGGGTTCTTTTCACTCTTACCATATCATACACAGCATATCCTCTCTATGGAGGGACCTCCTCACCCTCCCAGCCCCAACACTTGCCCCTCTGATCCAGGCTCAACCCTGTTGCGACGCTCACAAGTCTCTCAGCCGCATACTCTGGGCTGAACAGCTTGCCCTCCTTGGTGCTATCCCAGAAATCCTTGCTCAGATCCGTCTTGACCGTCCCGGGGTGATAGGCCATCGCGATGGCCTTGTCGCCGCAGCGTCCCTTGAGGAAGTTATCGTAGCTCTTGGCCAAGCTTATCACACCGGCTTTGCTCGCCCTGTACGAGAACCAACCTCCAGTGCGGTTATCCGTCGTGGAGCCCACGCGAGCAGCCATACTGAGCCACGTTGCGTGATCGGGCAGCTTAACCTCATCGCTCTCAGGGCTGGGCTCAAGCTCCGCCGTGCGCTTAGGAAGAAAGGGGTCAAAGTGCTTGACGAGAAGGATGGACCCAACGGTGTTGATGCGGAACTGCTCGAGACTAGCTTCGGCGTCGATCTGGCTGGGGTTCTTCTCAGGGCGCAGGATACCTGGGATGGCGCAGGCGAAGCGCAGATGGTGCTTGTCCGGGGGGAACAGGTCTGCGGCTTTGGAGGCGGCTTCGCTGAGGGACTTGTCGTCGGTGACGTCGGCGTGGACGATGGAGAGACGCGAGGCGAGGCCGTCCTTGTCGGGGAGGCCTTCGAGGAGGGAGGCCTTTACATCTTGGGGATCATGGCGGTGACGAGCTGTCGCGAGGATTGGGAGAGAGGTCTTTTGGAGGAGATGGCGGGTGAGGGCGTAGCCAATGCCTCTGGTTGACGGCGATACGAAGATCCAGGGTTTGCTCATGATGGAGCTGTAGGTGGCGATGTGTATAAGCTATCAATGGAAACCACTTTTTTTGTAAACATGGAATGATGCTTTGTTTTGTTTTGTCTGCAGAGGGAAAAGGCAGCTTCCAATGGATACCCCTCGACATTATGGAAGCTCCAATTCCTTGAAAACCGCCAACAATGACAGCTGTATTCCATGATGCGCAGACGTTCCAGAGAATCTCGAGATCGACGTCATGCAAGGACCCTCAGATCTCGCTTCACACACCGCGGCCCGATTGATGTGAGAGGTACTCCGTACAGCTATCCCAATTAGGCAAAGACGGGACCGATTTTATCACAATTGATCGTGTCATTGATTCGCTTTACTGTTGTAGTTGAGCCGCTGGTGGAATAGAGTCAAGGGAGCGGCTGAGACTTACCACTACGCACATTGTCTTGCTGCAACCACTTTGGCCAAGACACGTGGGACTCAGAAGCGATAGATTATTAACCAGTTGAATAAATACAGGGTAATCAGTATTTTAAATCATCATAAACACAAACTAGGAAATATGTCTGGTGCATAGACTACAGAGTGGGATATTAATATTGCGAAACAAAAACACCGTAATTCAGCGCTTCGCTCATCCAGAGGAGGATTAACCACTCCATCCAGAACATCACAATGCCAGCCTCTCCCCCTAAACACCAAGTAAAACAAATACGTCAGTCCTAAAATCCACGCAGCAGCCCATCGTCCTCTCCAACTCCAAGCGACCTTGCCTCAAAGCTCAGTCGTGACCGTCCAGCCAACTCCCTCATCAGCGGCTCGATCGTCTCAAAGCCACTCATGTCGTCGCTCACGCTGCCGGCCTCTAGCTCCTCTTTTGTCCGCACGAGCTGCTCCAGGAACTCTCGCTCCGATGTGCCCGTCCGCGCGAGCATCCTGCCCCGGCTGTTTTGTCGCGAGGGCCTCAGCTGGGGGCTGCTCTGTCTGGATGGTCTTTGTCGGTTGGCGCCCTCGTCGTCGGATACCCATCCCTGCGCACGGCGCGGTTGATCGTCCTGTGCGTTGGCAAGGGTGCGGTTGAGATTGTCCAGCACAGGCACGAGAGCCCTCAGCCAGACATCGCCGTTGCGTTCCAGTCGGCGCACTCGTCGCTCCATCTCTCGGATGCGATACTCGCGGTACGCCTCGTATCGCCGCAGCACCTCCTTCTCCATCGCTGGAGAGTTGCTGTCCTCAGCCTCCTCCTTGGAAAAGACCAGCTTCTTCGCTTTTGATCGTGGGCTCATCTTCGCCCTGTCCTCACGGTTCTTACGCTCCTGCTCACGGGCAGCATTCCACTCCCGGCGGCGCGACAAAGAGGTTCGGTCGTGTGAGGTTTGCTTGTGAGGTGGTGATCCCTGGGTGGACTGGGGAGGAGTTGGGTTGCTTGAGTCGTTCATGTAAGCAGCAGGGGACGGCGAAGAAGGCCTGCTTGGCGATTCCTGTGGTGCACGCTTCGAAGTTGCCTTTGGTGTGGCACTTGAGCTAGATTTGGAAGCTGACTCTGCAGTCTCCTTCGTAGGTATATTCGGTAGCTTCTGAGGCGGCTCTGGGAGCCTGGTCGTGGGCGGGGGCGATGGCTTGACATTGGTCACGACCATGATAGGGCATATAGTACTTTGCCGTTGCGGCGACTTCACAGGTAACGGTGGTGGCTGCTCAGTATTCTTCTCATTCGATGACTCTTTCACCTCCAGCTCTTGATAATCCTGCCTCAGGTCTGTTGCCGAGATCATCTGAGACCGCCGTTTCAAAGACACATTACGCTGGGCCTCCATATCTTTGAGCTTCTTGGTCCGGACCTTCTCGCGGCGGCTTTGGGTTGACTTGGCCGACGGGACAGGCGAGCTCTCTGGCTTTGTTGTTTGAGGCTTGACCTTTTCTCGAGGAGCTGCTAGGGGGCTTTTTGTGATAACAGTGACTGGGCGTTCCTCGTCCTTGTTGCTTGATGAACGTATGCGAGATTCTCTTGCTGCAACAGAAGTGGCCTCTGCAGCTGCTGGTGCGTTCTCGCTTGCGGTCATGGTGCTGTTGGGTAGTGACGGCTGATACGGTTCATCGTTGGAGATAGACCGGTTAAAAGACAACGGAGCGGGTTGAGTATCTGGTGTGGTATTTGGCTGGAACATCATGGCATCGATGGATGACGTTGCTGGATGCACAAAGCGGCCTGCCGTGAAACTAGGGGTCCGCGACGGACGACCTCCTTGTCCGTACGGACTGGCCGGCCTCGAGATCCCTTGACCATGGTCTTGGGAATCCCGAGACACATCGCTGGATTGCCTGACCTGGTCCGGCGAAAGTACTCTTGGCGGCGTCGTCGGCACGTTAAAGTACTCGGACGCCTTACCAAAGCTGCTGCTATTGATAGCGCCAGGAGAGTACGGCCTGCCAGCTGTGGTGCTTTGAGACCTCTGGGGGACGATCGAGACCGGACTCTGCGTGCCGGCAGGGCTTGTTGAGGATGACGTCTCCCGGTCTTCGGTGACTGTTCGTAGAACTGTGACGACGCCCTTGTCGTTCAAGACTGCCCTTGTGGGTGCGTACTGGGACGTGAGTGGCTTCACGTTCCGATGCTGATACACAGGGTACTGAGACCTGGGAGTTCGACCAAACGGTGAGGCGTCCAGCGGGATGGAAATGGCAATGTGTCGATGTCCGCCTATCGTGACGCCTGACACAGCAGTATCTGGGAGCCGAATGGTTTGGGGAGACTTTGACAGCGACTTGCTCCTCCTACCCAGCTTCCGGAGCCTGTGCCATCTGCCTCTTTCATCGTCGTCGATATCATCGGGGATGGACATAAAGTTACCCGAGGGAGGCGAGTGGTTCCTCAGGAAATCGATCAGCTCCGCCAGCCCATCCTGCCGCCTCTCGGGATCTTGTTGGTCGACCAAGGTGTCGTCGTGAAACTCAATGTCCTGGCTTGGGCGGCTGAGCAGGTTGGACGCCGACTTTGCCCTGGGCCGGGTGCGTGCTGGCGAGGGAAAATACTGATACTGGCGCGGCTGAGGCTGGGAATGCCTCGAAGAATAGGGTGACGCAGTCGTGCGAGGATAGACACCGCCATTGCCCGACGTGACGGAAACCTCGCGGTCAAGGCCAATGGTTTGAGCCATGCCGGGCTACTAATGCGAAGGCAGACGCCCAATGCCAGCAAACTTATGTGCCCGTCCACCAGCTAAACAATCTTGGGCAACGATGCACTTGCATCCATGAGAACTGTTGTCTCAGTCGGTATGCGGAAACCCGTGAGGATTCTTGTATGACCTGCAGTAGTAGGGACAGGTTCCAACGAGTAGACGTACGAGTTAACTTGCAGCCAGCCACGAGGCTGATCTTGTGGATAAAGAGATGAGATGAGATGAGATGAGTAAAGAAGCAGCAAGCAGGTGATGGTGAGGAGGATCAAGTTTGCCAGGACACAGACACAGACACAGACACAGACACAGACACAGACACAAACACAATCATAGACCCAGCCAACCTCCCTCCCCTACCCTACCCCTACCAGCCCGTCCCGTCTTCTCGATCCCGTCTTTTTTCCCCCAAGTCAACGAACGAGGTCTCAGTGCCCATGGATGCCGTCACCAGCAGGCCCCAGGCCCCATAACAATTATCCTGGGCGCCACCGGGGGCCAAGTGCCGCTACCAATTGGGCCGGCGCTGTCGTTAGCTTAGGGAGGGGACCGTTGATCGCGAAACCGCTGGGAAGCCCTCGAGCTAAGGGAAAGTCTTTGATCCTTTTAAGATTTGTGACGACGTATCGTATCCAACTACTCGGGTTATCGCCTCCCTGTTACCGTCAAATACCCATCATGATCGACATGGCGCGTGCCCCCCCATCTTCTCATTTCAACACAAAGGATCGATTGATACTTGGGGGGGCATATCCAATTTCCAGCCCCGTGGCTAGCCTTGTTTCTTTTTTCTTCCTTTGTGCGCCGCTAGCGGGAGCAAGCAAACCCGCATCACGTCTCACAGTCCAACCTCTCTCTCTCTCTCTCCCTGCAAAGGAACCCGAAATCGAGGGGGAAACAACAAAAAGCAATGCGTCGTCCAGCGCATCAGGGCCCGGGACCCTGTGCTTTGGCAGGGATGTCGGATCTCGCTTTGGCGGAGAGAAGAGAGGGATCGTGAGGGTCTGAGGGTCCCCAATCTTTCTTGTCGTCACATTGTGCTCCCATAGTCCCCCCAACCTCTTCTTGGTTTGGCTCACCGCAAGCTGTGCTCTCAGCTCACTTGAAGCTGTTGGCTGGCCTATTCAGGGACGCCGCTTCGTCAGGCACAGCGTCCCCCAGTCGTAATCTCTCGGCGGCCAGAGTCGTTTCCGAGCGCCACCGCTGATCTGCCCTGCAAAGGACCGCTAATGGTTAGTGTAATCACCAGCAAGGTTGTCTACCTCTTGGCATCATCCACCATCTAAGTCAGGCTCTTCAGCAGCGGCCTGAGTCCACAGTTGTCAGAATGTCTTGCAGAGAAGCAAACAGCAAATTCGAGCTGTATCAGATGTTGTGATACCCTCAATACGCTGGGACCCAGCAAACGGCAGACTTGTTCTGTGCTGGCCTTTTACTAGGTTGCTGCTGATTATGATTGCCATGTCCCCTGGTAAAAAGACCCCTGATTCTCCCGCCTGCTGGTGACGACGTAACGTTAGCCCTTGAATGGTACGAAAGCCCTTACCCTTCATCCCAACTACCGAATCCTTAGACCCAGGGTAGCCAGACCGGCCCTTGTGTAAACAAGATTACCTCATTTGTCGACTCATGTTGTTTCAACTTTGCTGTACTACGTAGTATTGTGAGAAACATCCTCACCAGTTTTGACAGGGACTCCCCATACTGGCAATGCCACAAGAGAGATCACGTGATACGGAGAGCGCCCATGTGCTGAGCAGGCCCAACATTCTGATCAAGGTAGCTTGAGCGGTACCAGCCAGATACGGCTTTGGATACGGTAGCAACTCGACGTGTTGCTCACAAGTTTCGCTTTTACGTTTTCTTGGAAGTTCGAGACCGGTTAGGAGATGCCCAGCCCCGAATCTTCATCAACTATTGTCCGAGAGGGGCTCCTACGTCTGTCTCCCTAGCTCAAGACACAACCAACAAGCCAATATTGGCCGTAAACCAGCCTCCAGTGCCAAGAGTAAGCCTCAGCTGCTTCTAGCTATTTCAAGATAAGGCCACACGCAGTGGTACCTTTTCGATGCATAATTTCAATGAATCTGCCACCAACGCCCATGAATGCTCAAGTTTAGGTTCCTTTATCAGTATACTACAAAAACGGCCGTCTGTCTCTGCCCCTAACGCCTCTTGGGGACAAAGAGACTGGGCTTTCCCTTCTTGCGAGGATTAGGCGGTGGCCGAGGCGGGCGGTTCGGTGGCTATTCAACTATTAGCAACGTCCATTCGAGTAACACTTTGTCTGCCATACCCCATTGTTGTTGTTGCCATTATAAGACGTCGATCCACTCGACGTCCTCATCGGATTCGACGGACCCGTCGGTATCCTCGGCCCTGAGGGTATCGAGGGACCCGTGGGGGCCATCGCCGGTGGTCGTTCGGGAGGCGCCAACCCCATGACTGTCATGGCAGATGGATCTGTCGGGGGCTTGGGCGGCCGATGCGGTTTCTGGCCAAACTTGCCCAATAGACCACCGCCTCGGGACCTGTCGCTTGCGATCTATTAGGGTGTTAGATATATCGGGTGGGTTGGTCAGTGTCGGTGGTGTTAATGGACATACTCTCTTTGTCCCTGGCTGATTTGCCTCTGGCCCGTCATGTGCTCGTTTCTTTGCCTCCCCATGAGGTTTGCGTGAGGAGGTGTGAATAATGGGTGGCCCACCAGAACGAGGTACGACTTCACTCTTGGTCTCTAGTCCACTGAGTCCTGGGATATGTGGTGCCGGGGAAGAACGCTGCACTGCTGCGACACTCGGTGAATGCGAACGCGACAAAGGGGCTGATGATGTTCTCGACGGTGCATCCCGCATGACAACCTCTCGATCCTGAGTCTTCTGTGGCGCGTTGGAGACAGGTCCATTTTGAGGGGGAGGAGGAGGGGGAGGCCGGTAAGCACCTGGCTTAGCTTTTTCGAGTGGCCTTCGGAACATCGACATGATATCGCCCTTGGTGTATCGATCTCGCGCCTGGGCATCCTCAATAAGTTTACGCCAGAACTCGCCCTGAACCAGTGCTCTCGAGTCACCAAGAATCCAGAGAGACGATTTGGCACGCGTCAGACCGACGTTCATACGTCGAATGTCAGTCATGAAACCAATACCACCCGTGGAGCTCGCTCGGACACAAGAGAATATGATAATCTCGCACTCTCGGCCTTGGAAAGCATCGGTTGTGTTGAACTCAATGATGTCCGTGATTGACTCGCCATATCGTGACCGGAACCGGTTTCGCAGCTCATAGAGCTGGGCTTTATAAGGCGTGATGATGCCGATCTTGCCAGTCAAGTCGCACTCCTGATACTCGTTGCTGAATCGATCGTACAGCTGCATGGCAACGGCCAACTCCTTCGTGTTGACCAGGGACCGACCTCTCTCGCCTCGCTCTTGAACACCCTGAACATCGAAAAAGCGATAGGGACTCAACAGCTCGCTCTTGTGCCAAGGCTGCTGCCGGAGTTCCATCATGTTTTGACCATCCTGAAGCTGCCCTTCGTAAAATTCGCGGCTAGGGAACATGCTGATTTCAGGATGCATACGATACTGCATATCCAGTAGATGTACCGACTGAGGGTGGTTTTGCTGCATTCGGACGAACAAACTTTGATCGTATCCGAACTTGGCTGCTGATTGCGAAAGGACTGTTGGCGGAAGCTGTTTCGGATCTCCGACGAGAATACACTTGCAGCATCCGTACTTGAGGGGAATCAAAGCACTCAGTTCCACACACTGAGCAGCTTCGTCGATAATGACCGTCTCGAACTCGACATCGAGGTTTCGGAACATCTCATGGCCACTGCCACTCAGTGTGGCGCACAGGACCTGGGCAGAGTTGAGGATGTCTTGTTGAACCTGGCGTCGGCGTAATTCCATCTCTCGAGCGACCGAGTTACCACTGCTCTTGTCGGCATCGATCTGCTTGCCGATCGACATCTGACGTCGCTTCAATTCCTCGAATTCTCGGGACAGCTTGTTGTAGAGGCCTCGGTCGTCGCTATCCCGCGATGCCTCGAGCCGAGGCCGGAGAAGCGAGAGCTCGTCCTTGATCTTGCCAGCGTCCTCATGAAGCTTATCGCGGTCTGCCTTTGCCTTGTCTTTGGTGCTATCACCCTCCAGACGGGCCTTGACCAGTTCGTCCAGTGTCACATCCTTCACGGCGGCATTGATAGCATCGCTTCTACCGAGTCGGATAACATTGATGGGTCGAGTCTTGCCCGAAACGGTCTTGATCCCGGACTTCATTCGTAGCACCAATTCGTCCACAGCAGCGTTGCTAGGAGCACAGACAAGAAGCTTCTTACCCCGGTTTTGGTTGTTTGCGGCGGGAGCACCATTTGGCCGCAGGGGAACGCCCACCGGTACCCCAGAGTTACCCATCTGGCTGAGTTGCTCCGAAAGGAGGGTTCCAACCATGGCTACAATAGTCTTGGTCTTTCCAGTTCCCGGAGGACTGCATTAAGTTAGTTATGTTGGCAACCCTGTACAGTAAATTGCTTACCCTTGAATAAGTGTGAATCCATCGTTGTCGTGGGCACCAAGAACTGCCATGGCCTGTCCGCGGTTGAGAGCATAGTTGTCCATGCAGTTCGCAACCTTTTCATCTCCGTATCGGATAATGGGGGAGGGCTCAGCCTTCAGAATCTCGTCCATCAAATCGTAATACTGCAAACTCTCCAATGCTGCATACTCTCGCTCAATCGTCGTCATGTTTGTAATCTTGACTCCGTAGACATTGGCATTGGGTGTCAACACCTGCGTCATTGAGTTGTTTCGGGAGGCCACACGATAAGTGATCTCAATAAGCTCCTTCTTGTACGTGATGCGATGGACCCTGGCCAGACAATGCCGAGCAGCGTGATCGGTCAAAGGATTTGCTGCTTCGGAGACGAGGAGTATGTCGCCTTCCGAAACGCCACGATCCCTGTTCTGGACGACAGGCATGGTAAACGTCGCTTCCAGGTAGCTATCGACGCTCGCACGGCTGGCAATCTTCATGCCGAAAGGTTGAGACGTTATTTCATCCTTGGCTGTGACGAAAGAACGCCAAGCTTCTGAAGCGAGCAACGGGAAGAAGGTGTCCTGATACAAGCTAGGGTTGGAGTATTTGGTCGCAACCTCAGACGCTGCTGGGCCATTGGGTGGGTCATTGCCTGCATGGAAGATATCCCATGCGAGGATGGTATTGTGCAGTCGATCCATGGGAGGAATCAACCGGGCTCTCATCTCCTTCACCGTACGCTGCTGTCTTATCTTCTTGACAGGCTTACGAAGCTGGTCACGCAGGGCTTGCCGACGCCGTCTCTCGGCCTCATCCAGAGTCTTTCGACCTCCGGTACTGAGAGCAGCGAGTTCGTTGTCAGCATCAGACTCATCGTCTTCCTCCTCAGACTCTTCATCGGAACTATTGACCATGATGTCGCTCCGGCCATGGTCTTTACCGCTGACACCAAGACTGAGCAGGCCAGAACCTTCGCCGGGGACAGTCTCTCCTCTGAGAGCCTTGGCGCGAGCGATAGCTTCCGCATCACGCTTGGCCTTTTCCGCCTTCTCCCTTTGTCTGCTCTCCTTCAGCGCAGAAATGGCCTTTTGGTCGGGTAACTTGGTTTTTGTCTTGGCCTTGAGCATGGCCTTTGCCTTTGCCTTGGCTTGCTGAGCCTCCAGCTGCTTGAGGATTGGACTGTCAATAGAGCTACTAAGCTCAAGCACGTGGTCACGGTTGGATCTGGCTGACTGTGTGGATGATGACCCAGATGTCGAAGTACCCGACTTTGACCAAGCATCAAGCCTACTCTGCTTCTTGACCTTGTCCTTGGGCTTCTGCATGTGCTGATCCTGGGCAGTGCCCAGTTGATAGATCTGAACCTCTTCATCGGTTTGCCCTAGAGCTTGCAAGAGCTCGGCCCGCTGCTGATCAGTCATATTAGTAGATCTGACATATTTGCCAGGAATAGTGGTTGGCAGGCAGGCATCCGTGATCAGTTTGCGGGAGGCAGGGTTGATCTCATGATTATTTTCTCGCAGACGGGTGAGGATCTTGCAGAGGACTCGGACAGTGACATCAACGAGCCATTTGTCCTTGAGTCGAATCATGTTCTCCATGCCGCCAAAGTGCTGCTTCGCGGGCACAAGGATCTGCGACATGGTATCTTCTTCGCTCTTTCCCAGCGCCTTGGATATGGCCGATGCGATCAGACCGTCTTCCGCGACGAGGGCTTCAGCAAGCTCCATGATCTCTCGACAGAACTCAGTCATGACGGCGTTTTGGATGTATCGAGACCAGCCCTCGATGTTTCTACACGCAGTCGAGACAAACCGCCATTGCTCGCTCCACCAACGCAAGACCTTTGCAGCAGACATTGGCTCAAGAGTCTTGACTCGTAGAACACCCGAAAGGGGATCAGTCAAACCTCGCAGGATATCCCGGCTCATATTCAGGATAGGCCTGATAGGGCCCCATGGGTTCGGAGGCTTCAGAATCCGCTCCAACGCCCACACTATAGACGAGAGGGTCTGATCGGGATGCAGTTGAGACATCTGTTCGAATGCGTTGCTCCGAGAAAGTTCACCGGTCCAACTCTTTAGTAGCTCAGAAGCAGGCTCGGCGAGGTCTGACTCGCCGTGGGTGGAAAGACCGATGGTGCCCTGGAAAGCGAGACGATCGTTGAATAGTGTGTTTAGATCTGTTGCGTCGAGCTCAGATAGTCGACCTAGGAGATTGCCGAGAATATTGACGGTACCGGTAAGAGCCTTGTTGAAGTTTTTGCTTGACTCACTCAACTTGTCGTTGTCGCTCTTTAATGGCCTTACTTGCTCGACGCCGATCAAGGGCTCGAGAGAGAGCAAGATGTCTCTTGCCAGATCGATCTGCTCAGAGGATAAATCGAACATTTCGATGATGCCTTGCCAAAAGACACCGGAGTCTCTCGTGATTGTGGACTGAAGTTGTTTTCCTTCGAGACAGGCAATGTACTCTTCCCCAAAAATCTTCATGTCTAGTTTCATGGCAGTTTGCATGGTTTTCCTGGCAGCCGCTGCTACTTGGAAAGTCTGCCAGCCTTGCCGATCCGGTCCAGGGGCTCGCAGGTTGCTGAGGAAGAGGTCCTTGTATTTCATGACGAGGTTGAAGGCTGCGCTCGCGTAAAGATGTGTCGTTCCAGCACCAATCTTGGTATCCTGGTCGAGGAAGGTTGTCATTGTGAATTGCAATGCATCAAAGCCGGCGCGGATGCAAGCAGCCCGACCAGGCTCTCCAAGCGTCTCGTCTTTTGCATGCAGCTCAAAGAGAGTATGCATCAAAACCTCGCATGCATCATATCTTCGATCGCGATTGAGTGACTGTAACCATGGGTCGACCCAGGAGGTAGGGAAAGGTACCAGTGATGAGCCACGGTCGAACCCACTCCAACAGTCGTCCAGAGACTGACGAAGCAGATTCTTGTAGACTGGGCTGCCAAACAGCAGATCCGCAATCACATTAGGTCGCGCGTCGCCAATCACATCCCAAAAGGCCTTTGGTGCCTTCTTCAGGAAGCTTGTAAGGACAGTGATTGTCATAACTAAAACACTCTCCGCAGGGCAGGTCTGGATATGGCAAAAGAGCAAGTCGTAGATGTTTCTACCGCTCTTGAGCTCCAGATTCCGTAGACGTTGCAATATGACGTCCGCACTCAGAGTGCGGAGGACCTCGTTAAAGCTTTGCCAGAACTGCTCGATCTCAGGCCATGACTCTGGCGCCTGAGGCTCCCGCTTGTTGATATCATCAATAGCTGCTGCGAGCCCACCAGCGACGGCCCAGTCGAACTGCTCCAATGTCATGGCGCCACTGTCAAGGTTCTGGAAATTATCTGTTGCCCATTTGCGACGATCATTATTCTTTAGATCAAAGATGAAGTAGGTCATCCCGGGCAAAGGGTCCTTGGTGCCAAGTTTGAGGCCAGTCTTGCCTTGCAAGCGATGGAAAACATAATGAAAAGTAGCTCGCTGGTTGAAGTCCTCCATATACGGCATGCAGCAGAGGGCTTCATAGACGGCGATGTGAACCTCGGGCAGGTGTGATCCGAGCTGAGACTTCTTAAACACAGCACCGGTTGAGATGATTTTCTCGATGAAATCTTTGGCCCATCGTAGGCTGCCATCGATGCGTTCGACATCTCGACGTTCGAGCATGCCCTGAATGTTGGCGACGACGTCTTCGTCCCATCGCCTAAAGATGTCAACCTCGAATAAGGACCCTAAAATGATGGCAGAACTTACTCGTGGAATTGTTGGAGGAGGCTTTTGCGTTTCATATGCCAGTTGAAGACACAGTCGGCGCATTGCTTCAGGCAGCTGCTAAGCCTCTCAGCGAGTTCATCGCCCCATTTGCCCTGACTTTGCTTGTCAAAGCCAAAGATCAAGGTATTCCAGTAGGTGACCTCGAGCCGCTCATTACCTTCCTGAATGTACTTCTTTTTCTCATCTGACGAGACGGTCGACTCTGGATCGTCGAGGACCTTGTAGTTCTCGAAATCCTCGTCGCCACGACGCGGGCAGAGCAGGTGGCATTCCTTAGGGAACTTCTGTATTTTCTCGTACCACTGACTGAGCTCCTCATGTAGATCCATATTGCACGACGAAGCTGGGCAAACGCATTTCTCGACTTTGTAGCCGAGGTGGGGTGTGTGGTCGCTGTAGGCGATGATGGTCTCGCATCGAGGACCCTGGTGGTTGCGACAAATCTGGATGGAAGCCTGTCGAAGCTGTATAGACGAACGAAGTTTCGGTCGGGTTTTGATGTACGAGAGAAAGGAGGAACTTCGGTAGTCAGAAGGCGAGAGAAAAGATTGCGGTCGAGGAAAGAAATTGAAGTCGTCAAAGGCGATGTCGAAGTTGGTTGCTAGGGCACTTTTTGCCCTTAGGGTCGAGAGTTCATCGGTAGATGGTTTGTTTGAAAGAGCGGTGCCTGATGGTGAATGGAGGAATCTAGAAGATGAAAATGAGCACGTTCTCAGCAATGACACATGATCAAGGGGCCGAGATCCTACCAAAAGTCTTTAATCTCTGACGAGGCAGCGAGCCTGCAAAGTGCCGTGATGACCGGCTGTGAAAATAGTACAGTCGTAACTTTGACAGCCTTGGCCCTCACGCGCCTAGAGTAGCCGCGTTCTTATCGACCACAGGGGGTTTAATGAGGGAAAGTGGGTCCGCGGTCGCTGGGCAGCGGCTCATCGAAGTCAAGTTGGTACATGCACAAGGTAATCGCGAGGACTATCATTATAGATTTATCTTCTACGTTGCACGAAGCGACGAAATTGACCGTTAAAAAAATTTTTAAACTCTCATTGCACATCTAAACGATACCGAGCTTCTTATTGCGTACAACCCTAATCACTATCCTCCTCGTCCTTGATCTGTTTCTTCTTGGATGTCGCACTCTTCCCTGCGTACTGTCTTTTCCCTATCCTCTCGACAAGCCCATCAAGAGGGCACTCAGACTTATGCCATTCCTCGCTCCCCTCACTCGTGTTTGCCCTGCAGCGGATACAGCTTCTCCCGTGCTGAACAAACAGTTTGTGCAGGCCGTATTTTAGGTGATTCGGTATGCGAACCTCCAAGTGGCTGAAAGTCTCGTCTCTCGTGGCCTTTGGCGGCACCCATTTCAACCAACCACTAAGCCGGTGTACGTGTGTATCAACCGCAAAGCTGGGCTGCTGAAGACAGAACAGAATGACGCAGGATGCTGTCTTTACTCCGATACCAGGGAATTTCGTGAGGGTCTGCATCGCCTCATCAGGTTGCATTCCGTGGATGTGGTCCAGCGAGAGGATATCCTGCTCCATCTTCAAGATTTCGAGATCCTTCTGCCCTTGTGTCTTGCCCTCCGCTCCAACAACTCCAGCTGACTTGCCCGTCTTCTTCTCCTGGACAAAAGCCTCTCGTCGCCTTGTGTTCTCCTCATGAACTATCTCCAAGATTGCCTTGATGTCTTTACCCTTGACTTGTGCCAGACCGCCAGTCTTGATGGCTTCGACAATCTTTGGCAACGGAGCAGTTCGCACCTTGTTCCAGTCAACACTGCCTTTTCCGATACCATGGTCGACGGTACCAAACGTAGCTACCAATCCTCTGAATGCAGCGCTCGAGTTGCGGTTCGACGTATTTGCGCTGAGACGGGTGCGGACCAAGGCATCTAAGACAGACGGAACTTCTCCGCAGCCTGATACTTCTAAAGACGGTGCCGGTATCTTATCGGGCGCTTTACATTGTCCGTGAACCCTGGCGAGTCTACGGTAAACTTCTTCGCACTCTGCTGCCGAAGGAGCTTCCCAGTCGGGAAAAGGCGTGATGCCAGGTGTGAGTCCGTACGGATTGGCCTTTGTCTTCCTAGTGGGTTTCCGAGCTGGAGTCTCTGGTGCCACATCAGGATCTTTGTCTTCGTCTTTCACCTCCTTCTTCACCGTGGGTTGTTTGGTTGATCTTTTTGTGGGAGTCTGCGTCTCCGGTTCATCTTCAGACTCAACATATGAAGATTTAGCAGCTGATCGCCGTGGTCGAAGTGATCTTCGAGCCCCAGGTTCTGTGTCCTTGGAAGGAGACGCATCCAGAGCTTTCTTGCTTGGCTTGGTCTCGACTGAAGCATCTTCTGTTTTCAGATTGTCTAGTGCACTGTTGGTGTCGTTTGTTGGCGTGGGCTCCCGTTTGATATTCTTCTGGGAGGTACGGGCAGGGCCTAGATTGTGTGGCAGTTCCTCCTCAGGCTCCTCAACCTGGTCAACGATCTTGGTCTTCTGGCGTTTGGCGGGGACCCCGTCAGCATCACTCGTGACTCCCCTCTTTCGCAGCGTTCGAGTCGTCATGGCGGACTGTGAAGACTGGAGGTGAATGTGAATGGGACAAACGAGCTGTGGTAGTTTGAAGCTAGCAGAGTAGACGCGCCAAGTTTGTAATTGTAGGGCAAATTTTGTAAGTATTGGTACAAAGACTCTGTTCATGTCTCCATGTCGGAAAAGAGAGTTGAAGAAATAGTTATTTGGGATGTTCTTCCTTTTTCTTGGAGTTGCTACTACGTAGTACACCATTACCTACTAGCTACTAGACTAGCTTCTTGAATCATGACTTTGATCGCGTCAATGACCTCAACAGTCGAACCAAGGATCGCCGGGCTCGCCCGCGCTCAGGGGTCGCTCACGCTAATTTCAGCCACGTTCCACTTTTTATTGTAACCTCGAGATCTCCACTAATATCAGCTCTAACCTAAAGCCTTTCGACGACGACGACAAAGATCAAGCGGCCGCGGATAACTGGTACTTGATCCTGGCTAAAATTCCTTTTTATTGCTCAGAGTAAGTGCTTATATGACACAAAGAAGACACGGCATCTTGTTTTTACCCAAGTAAAGAATCACAAGTGAATTAAGAAACCCTTTGTAAACATGTTGACAATTAATACCGTAGAGATTTGGTCGGTCTGGATACAAATTTCGAGTAGAACTTGGTCCATAAATCAGAAAAAGATATCAATTTGCACGGATATATGCTTTCGAATGAGGCATCTTTATCTAACCAAGTAAGCACGTTCACCAACTGCTGTTTGGCAATTTCTACTAGGTTCCTTCACTGAAGCATTCATATAGTTGACGGGACCCTAGTCCGCAGGTTAAACGTTGAGTTTTTCAGCCTTTTTCTCACATGAGTTTCACTTTGCTTACATGCCTTTGAGTAAGATAACTTAGTTTGTATATTGGGGACCAGGAGTCACTAGATATCCACTGGAAACAGAGCAGTGTCAAATACCATGCTCAGTAATATCTCAGTTTGCTCTCACTTTCTTCCCAAATGGGCACAATTGCCGGACAATAAAGGGCATTCACTGCACTATGACCCCACAATTTTGCCGTTTTGATCATCTTTACTTTATCTCGCTAAATATTGTGAACTTCACTCTTTCAACTCCTATGCAGCTTTAGGAGATCGCTCATTCATCCTCTTGCTGCCTTCCTCGCCCATTCACCACTTGATGCCGTGGAGAATTGATTGATCACAAGCACGCAGTTGTAATCCTGCTATTTCTTTGTTCTACATCTTCACTTCAACCGCATTCATATATTGCCGGTATGTTCTACCACCCTCTTTCAATAGGGATGCCTAGTTAACACAGCAACTCAGGCAACCCCCACTCCCACTGCCTTGGCTTGACCTTGGCACTCAGGCAGAAACATGCCTATTCAAATCGACCTCGACGCAGATGAGGTTACTTTCCTCGACGAGGGATCACCTGAGTTTCACGAACGACGAAGACGCTCATCTTCCTGTACCATAAGCGATGAGTCCAGACTCGACTTGGAAAGCTTCGGGAGTACCGATGAGGAAGTGATTGATCTCACTTCAGACCACTCTTTGCTAAATGTTGGCGATTCCGCACTGGCAACAACACGGATATCCGACTTCCTCGTTCAACCTCAAACTTTCCTCCAAGTTCGCGAATTTCAGGTTGGAAACTATCTTGCTGAGTTTGTGTTGGTCAAGCTTGTGATCCGGCCTGGAGCATCAAGCAAGGTCAAGATCTGTGGCACTCCTTTCGTGCGAGCACGTTCCGCCATGGGCAAGTTCCCCAAAAAGGCAAACGAGGTCTGCATGCTCCTATGCTATGACACAGACAACACAACAAGAACTGAAGAGCTTGTTGAGATTGACCCTTCTTGTGTGGTCAGGCCGTATCCTTTGATCTTCACAAACGCCAAATACCCAAACTTCAACCGTGGCGTTTTTAACCCTGTGTACTCTGGGGCGACAGGTCGACCGACAAGGCAGTCTACACACTTGACCTGCCGCTAGAAGCTGGAGGTGTGTTTCACTGGACAAGGAAGTCGAAGAAAACAATGCGAAGAATCCCTCATTCGTCTTCAATCAGACGAGGTAGTGGAGACACAGTATCGGGTCTCGGAAGATGCTCTCAGCAACCGATGGCGAGGCACGAGAGTGAAAGGAGGATCATGGACGCCAAATGGCAGCGCCCAACAGGACTCCATTGACCTCGAGTCTACGGGAGACAGTAACAGCAAGATCAGAAGCTATGGGCAGCAGTATACCATGTTTGACTCGTGCTCTGGCGCAGGCGGCGTTTCTCGGGGAGCGCAGATGGCCGGATTCAAAGTTCAATACGCCGTTGACAAGGCCCCAGAAGTATGGCCTACGTATCAAGTGAACTTCCCTAGCACGGAGCTCTACAGAATGTCGTTGGATCAGTTCCTTTCGAGCCCATGGACCGGACATATGCGTGTTGATGTCCTTCACTTTTCCCCTCCATGCCAATTCTTCTCGCCCGCTCATACTCACGAGTCGGCACACGATGACGATAACATTTTTGCGCTCTACGGATGCAACCAGTTGCTCAAGAAGCTCCGCCCGCGTATTATTACCGTCGAGCAGACGTTCGGCATCACTCATGAGCGTCATGCAGAGTATTTCCATCCATTCCTCGGAGACTTCACCCAGTTCGGCTACTCGGTGAGATGGAAGATCGTCAAGCTGTGTACTTGGGGTGCAGCCCAAGACAGAAAGCGTCTGATCATCATAGCTGCTGCGCCTGGAGAGCGACTTCCCCCCTTTCCCCCAGCAACACACAGTCTGGATGGTCATGGTGGCCTTTTACCCTTCAACACGATCAACAGAGCCATCAGAGGCATTCGACAAGGTGACGATCTTCACGATCTTCATAATGTTAGATACCACCAACCCCGGAGAGCTCCTTACGACGGGAATCGCCTTGCAGGGACCATCACAACTAGAGGTGGTGACTTCTACTACCCAGACGGTACTCGCAATCTTACTCTACGAGAGTTCGCCAGCCTCCAGGGCTTCCCGAAGACGCATCACTTCCTAGGAACCATGACATCCATAAAGCGACAGATCGGGAATGCTTTCCCACCAAACACAGTCTGCGTGCTGTATAAGCACATCGAGCAGTGGCTGCTCAAGCAAGACGGCGTTCTACCATACGACCCCGGCGAAGATTCCATCCTCATCGAGGATGACTCGGATGGATCTGTCAACTTGGTGGGTGACCCAGAGGAAGGCGCACGCCATTCACCCGAAATGATGGAAGACTTCCTAGAGATAGTTGACCAAGGACAGCACCGCCCCGCGAGAGGCAAGTGGCAAGCCGAGGACATGATCATTGACTTGACTGAGCCTTGAAAGCGGTTCACGCTTCTCGGTCAAGGAGGAAACAAGGAAACACTTGGGTTGCACTTTTGCGCTGTTTGAGGGGTAATATTTGCATGTAGGTATTTGGACAAGTCGTTCTGGACAACAGAATGGCCGACTACTGTTATGGATGTAGGAGAGGACGGGCCGAGTATGGTATCGACATATGCGCCTCAAAGCTGCTGAGAGGAGGAGTAGTGGTAGCAAGCTAAGGAGCACTGTCACTAAAAGTAATTGATTGATTTCGTATAATGTGTGTTCCGCTGGAGTAGTGTTGAAGCCAACAGTCGACAAGTTGATACTTACTTACCTTCCATACCTACACACAGATGGCTTAGCTAGCAAAGCCCAGCTCACCACGAATCTACGAGTACCGGTATCTTGATCTCTAAGCAGCCAGCAGTGATTCACTGTCATTCGGAGTGCGGCCTCACCTCGTTTTCTAGGCCTCCGCTTGGTTTCTCACTTTCCTCTCACTTTCCTCTCACTTTCCGCTCATCATTCTCGTCGCCGTTTGCTTCCAGGTTGGCCGGAAAACGAAAAGCCCTGACAGCCGTTGGCAGCTGGCAAGACAAACGGCAGCTGTGGCCCTGCCACCTTCCAGGTTCCTGCTGTTTTCCTCTCCTCAAGGTACCCGGCCTTACCTAAATTTGCTCCCTCACCTTTTTCTTCCAAAATTCTTCTCTCTTTCACAATCATCTTCACATCTGCCCTGAGAAGACAACGACTATCTGTCTCCGCAGTCGAATCTCTCCCTGACTTTCTGTCTTCACCATCCATATCTATGTTTTGTGCCATTTCCAGCTTCATCTCCCAATTTTCCTCCACCTCCTCGTCTCCTCAAGAAAGACCTCTCTTCTCATCATGTCTGCTAAGGTAGCCCCCGACCGACCGGCTTTCGAAAAGGTGAGTACCGACAGAACTCTGACTCCTTCCTTCGCTCGCTGACTCCTTGACCTCGCACAGTCGATCCCACCTCTGCATACCTTCTTGGTTCCTGGCGACTATATTGAGCGTCATCAGCAGGGGACACTGATCGAAATGCAAAACGAGGAAGAGGTTTTGAAACGATTCAACGAAAAGAAAACTCCTTTCCAAGCATGGCCAATCGCACCGATCCCTGGTCTGACGACTTCGTTTGCCAAATCTTGGCTCCTCCTTGTTCGTTCGCCCAGGATGTCTGATGACATCGTCTTTCCTGCCGTGGCAGACCATTTCACGATTGATATGGAGACGCGCGTTGAAACACCTGAGGGAATGTTCTCTCTTGTGAACCTCCATGCGACCCGCATCACCAACCCGTACGAAGAAGTCGAGAGTCTGCCAACTGAGGCTGTTGCCAAATGTGCGGCCTTCAAGGTCGACGTCCCAAGATCCTGGAAGAATCAGGACGGTTTGAACATGGAGCTTGATTTGATGGCATCAATGCAGACTGCGTCGTCGCTGGACGATTTTCAGAGTCTCATGCTCGACCACTCAAAGCATCAGAACATCACCATCCTCTGGGATACTTCTTCCAATACCTTTGAGGCCGAACTGGCGGCACTTCGACGGTTCAGCGAAGAACCTCGCCTAGAAGAACGACAGGTCGGCCAGAAAGCAAAAGCTGCTTTCGAGATGATCCAAAACTTTGGTAACGCTCAGAAGACGATGTACGACCTGCATGGCTTCTTCCCTCACTTGAAGGACCCAGCCAACCCCACACACCGAGTACCAAAAGTAATTCTCGACCGCTTCAACTCTTTCAATGAGGACCATCGCGCTGCGTTCGACGGTCTGACCCAGATACCGAACGGCCTGTACTTTGTCAACGGATGTCCTGGCGCAGGGAAAACTGAATGGAACATGGTTGTATCAGCACTCATTCAATCCAAGCGTCGCCCTGGGTCAAAGAAACGGCATAGTCCCATTCTGTTCGTGGTCGATCTGAACAAGACAGTTGACGACGCGGCGGACCGCTACTTCACTCTGGGTAAGGCAGCCGGACTGAACCTTCGAATTGTCCGCATGCACGGATGGCCTTATGAAATGCGGAACAGCGAAAAGCTCAACACGTCGGCATCAGTCCACGACAAATCGGATTCAGGTCCGGAGCTTGACTTTACCAGAAAGTTTTTAACCACGGCCGCCATTACCAAGCACACGAAGGTCGAACGAAACCCAAACAAGGCCCCTACCTTGGATGAAGTTGCCTGGGAGTACTATGAGAAACATAGAGACGACTGCTTCATCATACTCAAGAAGGTTTTGGCGAGCATGGATGCTGGAGAGGTGCTCAGCACGGCAGACTGGAAGGCACTGCGCAGTCAAGTTTCCATGCTTTATCGTGCAGTCTTGGCACAGACCGATTTCATCGCCACAACGCCTGTGGCAGCTTATGGCAGTTTTTCGAAGCTGTTTAAACCCGATGTGGTGTTTGTCGACGAAGCGCCCCACGCACGAGAGCTCACAACGCTAATCCCTATTGCATTCTTCGAGCCGTTCGCCTGGATCTTGACAGGTGATGTCAAGCAGACCCGGCCCTTTGTGAAGAGCGGCGACCGGCGTGACGCGGAAAAGACGGGGCTAAAGTTCAACCCTCACGCCGAACAGTTACGAGTGAGCCTCATGGCCAGAGCCGACATGAATGGCGCCATCAACAGCAAGCTTTTGGTGAACAAGCGTGCTCACGGAAACTTGCACAGACTACCTTCAAGCATGTTCTATCAAGGTGAAATGACCTCAGGTTATGAGAAAGTCAAGCGCTATCCGACAAGTGTTCGTTATCTAAAAGGGTATCTCGAGAAGATGGGTCAGGGATGGCAACTCGACGAAAACAGGATCGTTGTTGCTCTGAATGACAGCCGAGAAGAGAGCCAGCACTGCAGTTTCTGGAATCCGGCCCATCACAAGTGGGTGATCGAACAAGTTGGGAAACTGTTGCAGGACCCCAGGTTCCGGAGCGTAACTGACGCTCGAGCACCCGGGACGATTATGATAGAGACACCATACAGCACCGCTGTACGACAGTACGCGGCTGAGGCAAAGCAGTGGCCGGCGGAATGGCAGAATAGGGTCCAAATCGTGACGGTTGACAAGGCTCAAGGCAACCAGGCGGACGTGGTATTCTTGGACATGGTCCGGACGACCAAAGCCGGCTTCATGAATGAGCCCCAACGCTTGAATGTCGCAATCACCAGGGCCCGACAGGCGGAGATTATCCTGATGCACTATCGGGGAACATGGCGGACAAACCGTGGGCAGCCTGTGCGAGCCGAGTACACTTCGAAGATCTGGGATGACGCCCATGTGAATGGCCGTCTGTATGTAATGTGAACTGGAGCTTACTGGAGGGTGACAGGCGTGTGAGCGACGGATGTTTTCCGAGAGACGGATGGTCTATGACATTGTGTAATGAGCAATCTGATTTGCCTGGTTAGTTTCGCATTCTGGTCTGCTTTGGTTTATAATGGAAACGAGGGTATTTGCACACCAAAGAGACCTATGTTGTTGTTTCTGGGGATTACAGAAATACAATCCTAGAAATAAGCGATACTTGATTTATGATGGCATGCTTCGAGGTCAGAACAAGGTTATGGTGGTGATGTTACTGAAGTTGGAAACGCCAAGCCACATTTGTTTTCGAGAGAAACTAACAGCGCGATGGTGGGGAAGAAGCGGCTTGGCAGCCGACATTTAGAGGTTCTAATCGTCACGGGGAGACAAGCATGGGAATGAGGCCTCTGAGAGGCATCCAATATCCAAGACTTAGGTCAGTTCCCAGAGACTAGTCAAAAGTGAACGAGATGTGCAACGCAAACGTCAGACCTCAACGAACAAGCCGGATGACATGTAAATGTTTCATCCGAGGAGCGCAATCATAATCCTCAGATGCGCACTAAGTTAAGGGTCCAGCTTGGCTCATGCAGCCCAAGATTGGTGGTTGTGGCGCAGCCGGCGGCGGCCTTGACGTCGGCGAGACAAATCTGGGGCTGAGATGTCTTATTTACAAGTCCAAGTTTGCGTATTAACTTATATCTTAGATTAGTCACATTGAGAAGCTATGCTCTGTCCATTGTGACGATACCCGACACCATCCGGCTCCATAGTGGCGGCTATTGGGCAGGGAACGTTAGTAGTCTGCATGGAAGCTGCAGCAAAGGTCTAGACCGATGTGTACTGTACAGCGTCTTGGGCGTCCAAGATTTTTGCGCGGTGGCAAAGCATTCATCGAATATTGCAAGATAGGTTAATTTGTTTGGTTATTTGTGTGTGGGTGAAATGGAGGGCTTAACAGCCTGTCTTATACCTATGTGCGATAGGATCAGATCCCTTGAAGGAGCTGGCATGATCACCCGGAATGCTAGGCTGCAAAGACACCATGATACAATTCGACATGCGTCAGTAGAATTCAAGAAACGCGTTGGTATCACTTCAATTAGACTGATTGAGAGAGCAATGGCCGCCATTCCCCTGATATTGAAGGGAGTCAGTGTCCAGACTTGATCCATGGTTCTAACTAATTAAGTCAAGCTTTATAGCGCGGATCCTCGGAATGCCTCTACAGCCCGAGATTGACCCACTGTTACCAACCACTCCTCATCTCTCGTATCATGGCATTGGAAACATTCATACGCGAGGACAAGTGTGGCTTAGACCAACGGGGTCTTTGGGTCTCCACCGCGCGGGAGGCGGGGCGAAGCTCGTTCTTTGGCCCAATCAGCACGCGTCTGTGTCGATCTGCTTTCCTGCTTGAGGAGGCTGAAGGCCCTGGAGGCCCTGAGGAGATGGGAGGCGCGATAAAAAGCCATTGGCGGCAGGTGCTGCTTGAGCATTGAGGTGCGCTTGCTTGCTTGCTTGCTCTGCTGACGAGCAGCCCCCCGGATTTCCTTGGCCATGCCCATACAGTACCTACCTTACGTCGTGCATCTCTTCTTTTTACTCATGATGCCATGAGCTCCTGAGTTGTATCCCCCTTTTCCCCTTGTCTTCTTTATTTCCAGACCCTTCAAAGAAGCACGAGCCTTCGCCTCCGCTCTCCACCGTGTTTCTCGCCCAGCTTCGACAGCGGCGGCGGCCTCCCAATCCTCCAGCGCCTGCCGCCCCGCCCGATAATCCAAGTCCAGCATACGACGAGAAGTGCCAACAATCGGTCTGACAACCCCGAGAACCAGCGTCCGTCAGCTTTCGCCAGCTGTTGCTGGCTACGATTCGACCTTCGCATTCACCACGCCACTCGCGCCCTCGGGCTTGGCGGAACCGGATTGGATTCGATGGAAGCATTGCGACGTCTAAGTAGGAGGAGCCATGTGATGGAGCACCTTGCCGCGAGGGGAGTTGTGGTGAAGCGCCGCCTCAGTGATGGAGGAATTGCCGGTATTGTCGTCGGTGTCGTCGTAGGCATCGCGCTCCTTGCCTTCTGCCTCTATCCCTTCGTCATTCGTCGTGTCAGGCGCCGGAACCGACGACCGCTCCATGGCCCTCCCGAGACCTTCGACCCGGAGACTGGGGAGGTTCCAGCCCACGGTCCGGCCGCGGGCGACGACCAACGACGCTTGTCCTCGCAGGACTCGTTCAAGCCATCAGGAGAGCTTACTCGTGGAGGACTTGAGGAAGGTTCTGTCAAGGATCTGGCATGGACTCCTCATGACGGTTTAGCACAACCTAACGGGCAGGAAGCTCAAGCTCAGGCAGCTTACGCACCTCGACTTAATACCAATGTACCGCCTTTCGACTTCAACAATGACCTGCCAGGACCCAACGACTCAATACCTCGATCAACTCCTTTCACCACTTATAACGGGGAATACATGCCCCAGTCTATCGGTGATGCACACAACGGAGTTCTCAGCGGCTCCAACGCCGACTACTACAGCCCATCGATACCCTCCGAGGCTTTCGGCATGTGTACAAGTGAGGAGCCTCAACAGCCTCAGCGCACGCTATCACAAGGAAGTTCTCTTAGGCACAACTTGAAACACCTGTTCAGTCGCAAGAGCACGCGGGACCAGTCTATGGGATCTCCAACGTCACTATCCTTTGCCGAAGGGCACGAGAACATAGCCAGGAACGGGCCCCAGCCTACTCATGATGCTCCCTTACATCGTATCACCACTGCACAGGACCCGACTGAGTCTCCGACTGATATAACTCCTCCCGACACCGACACATTACCAGGCTCTACTGCTCAAGCCTTGGGTTCGCCGATCGTTCTCCCGTCAACTTCACCAAAGGGGGCTGTGCAGACTCCCCCAGAGTCTCCGCCAACTGCGTTCAAGTTTAATGCTTCTCAATCTCCACCTACTCATCCCGCCCCCGGTACCGTGAACCCGATGGACATTATGCCAGCTTCCACAGAGAGCGAAGTTTGGCATCGAACAGACTATCAGCTATATGTTGCTCAGTCTTCACCCAACCCTGTCCCGTCAACTGAGCCACCGCGGCAAGAGCCCATGGACTCACCTTCTCCGTTAACACTCTCTTCTAATAACCCCCAACCTCTTCCCATTATTCAGTCGCCTACTCCTACACAGAACGAGATACCATTCAAACAAGAGCCTTTAGAAGGCCCTGAGATTCACATGGATGACATTCCGTCACACAGCCACCTCAGCCCTCTGCCTGAGCACAGTGTTCGACATCCCAGCTATCCCTCGGATGCCTCTACTCCCCAACATGGACCTGCATCTACGAATCCGTCAACACTCAACACTCCCGCAACACAACTCGACACACCCTCTCCAAACTCAGCGGCAAACTCATCCGACTATCGTCACAGTGTATCACCTAATAATGCCGCAGCCAGTGTGTCCCCAAGGAACGGTATCCATGCATGTGACGAACCTGGATGTCACCAAGTTTTTGATCAGCCGCACAAGCTGAAGTAAGTCCATCGTAATCCATCATGATCAAGCAGTCAACTAACTCGAGGCAGACACCATCAGCGATATCATACCAGGCAACATAAGTGTACCTATCCGAACTGTAACAAGGGATTTGGAACCATAACACATTTGCAACGACATATCAATGATCGCCATGAAAAGAAGAAGAAGTTTCACTGTGCAGTGCCAGGATGCGACTACTCAAGGCAAGGAGGCAAGGGCTTTCCTCGCAAAGACAACTGGAAACGACACATGACCAAGATTCACAACATGGATCAAAGATATCTACCGGAGCCTGTGGAAGCCGATCAGGAGATGACCGGCATGTGAGGAAACATTGTCCACAGCGATGGTTCCAGAAAAGGTGGTAAGAGCCGGGCAACTGTGAAACCAGACACACGGTTCAGTTGCTTCTGGATGTGTCCCAGAGGACCACTTCGCTGTTATCAACTACAAAGCGTGTTTAAGGAGCATGGAGAGGCGAGCATTGGATTGCTGCTATAGGTTCTTTCTATTTTTTTTTATTTTTTTTTGCAGGGTCGAGGCATCAGGCGGTAGCGCAAACCACCTCGCAACTATATGAGAACCGGACCTTTGCCCTGGACACAGCACTGACGTGGCTTTGTTATTTTTCTTTGAGCGATCTCATTCTTACTCTCATTACAAGGCAGCATATTTAGGCATTGGAGGCAACGGCTCAAGCAAAAAAGCTACGTCAAAAAGGCGTGTAGGACGACCTTGGCTGGGCGTTTGGAAACGGGAAAGAAAGATTTGTCCTATGAGACAGTCTAGGCGTATTCGTTGGGTATCTATTTTCGTATGGTCATGTACAACTGAGCGATTGATCAATACAGACAAGAGTGCCAGTCCGGCACCAAGTTTCCACCATGCGTCTAACTCAAGTCTTTGATGATCTTCCTCACCAGCTTCTTCTGATCTTCCACGTCTAGTCTTCTCTCATCCGTCTCCTGTACTGCCCTACCTACTGCAATGACCGTCTTAACACTTTCGCTATCCACCCAGAACTTGCCATTCCTGCCCGTCGCCGTCTCGAACTGCAGCCCCGCAGTACCTAGCTCCTCCAGTACGACGATCCGACCCTCTTGTACACTCTTGGGCATCATCAGACGTCGAGCCATGCCAAGCGACACGTTGAACAGCATACCGCCCGTCAGAGGCCCGAGACCATCTGCCTTGCCTGTTGACGAGGAGACACACTCGATCTCAGGGTCCATGTGACGGTTGGCGAGGGCGACGCGCGCGTAGACTAGTGCGCCAGAGGCAAGCTGGGGACGTGTCTTTTTGGTGGCGCCTTCGAAGGACAGCTGTGGTAGAAGGGCGGGCGCAGTATAATCGGAGAGGGCAACGTAAAAGATCTCGGCGGCGCTGCGCTGGACGGTTCCGATGACGAGTTCGCCCACTCGAGGAGTGTACTGAGGAGGTGTTAGCCGTACCAGTTCTACTGTAACTCGCGGAGATGGCAATAAACTATACCTTTCCTCGAGCATTCTCTACACGAATCGCATTCTTTTGTCGGTCTGTAACAAGCTGGCCGGCCAGTGTAGGGACGATATCGTTGGGCGGGACATGGCGCAAACCAGGGCCAAGACGGAGAGGTTTCTTGGGATGTGAGGGGATGAGAGAAGGGTCAATCGAGTCGCCTGGCAGCACGAATACAGCATCGGAAGCCATGTTTGTTATGTGACTTGCTGTGGTTGCAATCTCCAAAGTCGTGATAGTGGAAGAGCTTCAATCCTGAGCTTGGATGCGACAGCCTCGTCGTCGTGGAAAAGAAGAGAGAGGAGCCGTAGTGGGGCACTGATAACAGATAAGAGGAACCTCGCCCGCCCAGGAAAATGTGGGCGATTAGCGATTTAGCGGGCAGTTTTTTTCCCTTGGCTGAGGAAAAAGAACCCCCACTAACTACACTTGCTCCGTCAAAACTTCACTCACCACAACCCTCCCTCCCCGCCTCAACCTCGTCGAATAGCAAAGACAAAACTGGTCTTTCGCGCCCTCTCCCTCCCTTTTTTCGACGGTTTTAAATCCTCCGACCGACCCCATGAGTGAAAACGCTGGTGCCAAGTCGGGCCCTGAGCCTGGCGAGCGAGTTGCCATTGGTATCACCTTTGGCAACTCTAACAGTTCTATCGCCTACACTGTTGACGATAAGGCTGAGGTCATTGCCAACGAGGACGGTGGTACGTATCAGATGCTCTTCTTCTGCCTTTGCGCGCTGGAAGGTGAATGATTGCTAACTTCGTCGATAGACCGACAGATTCCCACCGTTCTCTCCTACGTTGACGGCGACGAGTACTACGGTGGCCAGGCCAAGAACTTCCTCGTTCGCAACCCCGATAACACCATCGCCAACTTCCGAGATTTCCTTGGTCAAGAGTACGCCGCAGTCCCTTAACCGTGGATTGACCTTGTAAAGCAGCAGACTAACTCGAAGCGCCTAGGTTCAAGTCTATCGACCCTACCCACTCTCACGCCTCCGCCCACCCCCAGGATGCTTCTGGCTCTGTCGCTTTCACCGTGAAGGACAAGGCTGAGGAAGACGCCTCTTCCGTCCCCGTCGCTGAGGCCTCTACCCGATACCTGCGACGTCTTGTCGGCTCCGCCTCTGACTACCTGGGCAAGAAGGTCACCTCTGCCGTCATCACCGTTCCCACCAACTTCTCCGAGAAGCAGCGAGAGGCTCTGATCAAGGCCGCCAACGAGGCCGGCCTCGAGGTCCTGCAGCTCGTCTCCGACCCCGTCGCCGCTGTTCTGGCTTACGATGCCCGTCCCGAGGCCACCGTTGAGGACAAGGTCATCGTTGTTGCCGACCTTGGCGGCACCCGCTCTGATGTTGCTGTTGTCGCCTCGCGTGGTGGTATGTACACCATCCTTGCGACCGCCCACGACTACGAGTTCGCCGGTGTCCACCTGGACCAGGCCCTCATGGACCACTTCGCCAAGGAGTTCCAGAAGAAGCACAGCGTCGACCCCAGATCCAACGCTCGCTCTCTCGCCAAGCTTCGACTCGAGTCCGAGGCCACCAAGCGAGCTCTGAGCCTGGGCAGCAACGCCCAGTTCAGTGTGGAGAGCTTGGCGGATGGCTTCGACTTTTCCGTTACCATCAACAGGATACGATACGAGATGATTGCCCGCAAGGTGTTTGAGGGCTTCAACCGAGTCATCGAGGGTGTTGTCAAGAAGGCCGGTCTTGATGTCCTCGACATTGACGAGGTCATCCTGTCTGGTGGCACTTCTCACACCCCTCGCATTGCGAACAACCTCCGCGGCATCTTCCCCGAGTCTACCGACATCCTGGCCCCCGCCACCAGCACCACTGCCATCAACCCCTCGGAGCTGCTGGCTCGCGGCGCTGCTCTCCAGGCCTCTCTCATCCAGGAGTACGAGGCTGCCGACATTGAGCAGTCCACCCATCCCGCCGTCACCACCGTTAAGCACATCTCCAACGCCATCGGTGTCATCACCGTCGGTGCCGACGGCGAGGACGTCTTCACTCCTATTATGGCCGCCGAGACCGCCGCCCCTGCCCGACGCACCATCCGCGTCCCCGCTCCTAAGGAGGGTGGCGACGTGCTCATCAAGATCGTCGAGGGTGGTACTCACATCAATGTGACCAAGCCTGAGCCCAAGGCCGAGAAGGCTGAGGACGCCGACAAGGATGAGGATGACTCCGATTTTGACGACTCTGACGAGGAGGAGGAGGAGAAGCGCGAGAAGGTCTGGAAGATTGGCAACCTCCTCGCCGAGGCCGCCATCAAGGGCGTCAAGGCGGGCGGCAAGGTCGAGGTTACGATTAATGTTCAGGCCGACCTGGGCGTCAGTGTCACGAGCCGGGAAGTCGGCGGCAAGGGTGGTGTGCGAGGAACTATTGAGGGCCTGTAAAAAGCGAGGCTCGCGAAAATAACTTGAAGCCGCAATTGATTTTTCTTACGAGTGGGTACATACTAGAGAGGATGGACGTCTAAAAGCACGGGTTTATTGGTAGAATCTAGAGCCTCGGATAGAGGGGGTTTCAGTGCAAAGGAACGCCTGGGATGAATTGAATGAAACGTTCGAAATTAATGCAGAGTTGCCCGAGATAGGGTCAACGTTGTGCCATGGTAATCAAAAACTCCTGAGTAACTGTACAACGAGAACCATTCTAAGCCTCCATAACTCCCTGCCGTCCCAATATCTACATTACTTGTCCCCCCTCAACACCAGGCAACCTCCAAGCAACGAGATCGTTGCGCATGTCATCCTCCTTGACCTCGTGGGGTCCCTTGTAATTCACTTCACGTAGGCCATCGCTGTTAAGCGACATGGTGGACGTCATGCTGGCGAGACTGCGCGAGTGGCCAAGATCATGAATGCGAACACCCTTGCGCCGGGCCGCCGGCGTCACGGTAACGGTGGAGAAACTCTTGTCGCTCGAGTTGCTCGGCGAGCGCCGGTGCGAGGAACCCACGGGGGCGTGGACCGGTGAGGTTGCTCTGTTGGCGGCCTCCTGATGGTGGTGGCGATGAGGATGGAGGAGGTGATGGGTTACGCGGCGGACGTCGCGGGGACGGAGAGTGTCGCGGGGGTCGAGATCATCGTCGTCATCGTCGCCGTCTGTGTCGGGCGAGGCATTGTGCGGTTTCGTCTTCCAGCCGTTGCCGCCGTTGAAGATATCCTCGATGACTTCTTCTGCCGACATCTCGGTTGGCTGGCGGCACCAGGAGGCGGCGAGGACGCTGCGGTAGAGATCCTGGAGCTCGGCAGCGTCGCGCGGTTTTGAAATACTGGGTATGGCTATCTAGCATGTCAGTCGAGTTCGTGTGACAGGGTTAGAGAGTGTTGGACTCACGACCGACATCATCCTCTACTGCCTCGCTCATGATGCCGCCGATACCGCCAAACACGGGTGCAGTCTTTAGAGGGGGGGCAACGTAGCTTCGCTCGCCGTCGACTTGAACCATTAGGATGCCAATTTTCAAGGTACTGTTCACCTTGCTATCCTGCATGAGATATCTCCTCACGATGCCATCATCGACGACATCCGAGTCACGGCGCGGCCGGGATATACCGCTCGCAGTCGGATTGACACTGAAACTGCCGCTGCGCATGCGTCCTGGTGATGATACATCCTTGACAAATGCTTCACTCTCCTCGACATACTCGCTGAGGTTGAGGCGGACTACGCCGAGGGTGATCTTTTCTGTCATGCCAAACTCCTGAACAACCTCAAACTCGATGGGACACTCGGCGAGGTGGTTATTGCGGTCTATGGAGATGCGGATGGAGGGCACAAGGCCAACGAAGCTGTAGTCGACCCTGTGGTTGGCGATGGGACATTTTGCTGTGCGGCCGCGGTGCTCGGCATTCATGGAGTGGGCGAGGTGCCATTTGATAAAGGACTGGCCCGAGACGAGAGGAACGTTGTTGAGGTCGTAGATCTAGATGGATGTGAGATGAGTTTGGAGAGAACGAGAGGGTTGGCAAGTATGTACCTTGAGATGAAGCTCGAATTTGGGCTGGTAGATGAGTTAGCATGTGTCAATCCTGAGAGACGAGTATGAGCGCTCACCTTTCGAGCCTTGCCAACTTGAGGTTTGAGAAAGTCCATGTTAGCGAGTTGCGGCTGATATAAGTAACCCTTGTTGATAGTTTATCGCATCTTATAACTATTCAAACAGACGGCGTGTTTCCAAGTCGGGCAGCTCACTTGAGCATCCTCATCCACAGTCTCACAAGACAAGACAAGACAACAAGACTCTCACAACCTCGGCAGTTTTGGATGAAGTGTCGTCCACTTAAAACCATGACCAGAAGGAGGCTTGAAATTGAAAGATCAAAAGCGATGAAGAATGACTCGCGCGTCATCGGTGGGGGGGAGGGCTGGGAGCTTACTTAAAGAGGACATGCTGCTTCGCTGGCTTGGATCTGGCAGACGATGCCAATTCTAGTGGATGCCGCCAGCGCTTGGCCCAACTGTGCGGTCCCCTATCGCTTCTGGTGGGTGGCCGGTGACTTCTTTTTAGCCGGTGGTGATGGGCGATAACGAATACAGTACGCGAGTGACTGTAGGTTGATTAGATAGGGTGGTGGTTAGGTAGTAGTGTTCCTAGGTTGGGTGATAGGAGGTTATCGTCACATGTAATTCCATCACAGTGACATGCGACTTGCTTTGGGCCCCCCCCCTGCGAACTGCACGCCACAGTCGTATAAAGGGGGCCCCCTGCAGCATTAGAGCCACAGGGGGCTGAGGACCACTATAAAGCCCTGTATGACCAGGCGTCGGGTCCCCAGTATGGAGCTCAATCAAGTCTTGATGCATTTCCACTCGAGTCTTGCTGTTCCGTTCAATAGTCAACAAATGCATCTATCTAGTCGACTCGATGAACCAGAATGGATCTATTAGAGCGTCTCGTGAAAATAAGCTTTCAAGTATTTGCTTTTGCGAGAAGCAATCGACCATCCATCCCGGTCCAGAGTCCAAATACGTACACCTCAAACCAACCTAATGATGGAGGAAACCAAGAGTATTACCTCTCCCCACGGGGAAAGAGAAAACTTGACCATCACCTTACACTCAACTCAGACAGTTGCTCCCGATTCGCCTGTTGAGTTCTCTACCGGTCAGCGTTGCATCCTCGCGTTGCTGCGTCCCTGGCGCTTCAGACAGAAGCAATATGAGGCACAAGGTGGTGAAACTCCATCGTCACCATGCTTTACACCGGATCTTCTACCGACTTTCGGGTCTGGGCTCCGAAGATGAAAGAAACAGGATTCAAATAAAATGGCTGGGTTGATCATGCACAACAGTGAACCATTGTTATCGAGTTCTGGTCTCTCCTTTGCGATAATTACAACTTGACCATGTGCGACTACTTCTATGTAAGCCTCCATAGTATCTATGTCAGCCTCTTGCCCTTGATTGGGCCTGGCCCTTTTTAACGCAAGCTGAGAAATAGGTCGAGTTTCGTTGCAGACATCATGCCTGGATCGTGCGCAAATGGTGTCAAAACTATGGGAGAAACGAGAGGCCTTGTACGCCCAACGTTGTAGATCCACCCGAGTTCTGGTTAGTATAGGTTGCTTCCAACTTCTCCGACCCTGTGCTCAACTAAACACTTTGCTCAGGGAACATCGATTGTGCTCCAAGTGTCAACCCCCGGGACAGCTGGCTGCTGCTGTAAGAAGACACTATTGTGTCGACGACTGAAGAATGAGGACAGGGGTGTTCAGATAGCCCGCAGCGTGGGCCGAAGTGTATATGTAGGGGCCTTACTCACCGATTTTCTAGGCTTGGGCGTTCAGAAATATATAGGAAGGCGTTCTCCAGGGAGCTAGGTTATACAAGTGTATTTGAGACGGTATTGGATGATCGAGGTGGATCCAGTGTCTATCACAAGCCGTTAACCGGGGGCTGCTTGGTGAAGATCAATCAATTCTTCGATGATGGGGAATGGTCGTCTTCTGCGACCTATATCGAAGTTGGGGCTTTTAGTTAATCTACTTTACTGTTCACAAATACGAAGTACAACCAATGGACTTGGTATACGAAACGACTATTGACTCTTGAGTTGGAGTGGAGTATTAAGCCAGAATCTTGATGGAGAGGCGGAATCCATCATAGCAGCTAAAAGGACAGGCGATGTAATAACCCAAGCAATGGAAATTCCCTGTTTTACTCCACGGTTATGAGAGTCTTAATTCGATTTCATTTTCACTTTTTTCTGCCAGTTATGGATTATCCCGAACTCTGTTTCCAAAATAAAGGTATCAATCAAACAATCATTTCCCCCGGTTCAGAACTGATCCAAGCTGGATGAGGGGCATTTCATCTTCACCAAGGGCTTATCGATAAAGCTTTATTTTCTTAACCACTTCGGCCGCGTCTTGACGACCACATCAAGTGCCGTCAACCGACAACCCTCAACACAACTCGATCCTCTCTTCGCGATGGCGCCGGACTCTGCGTCTGCAGTCTCATCTGAGCAGGGAGGCAAGAAGCGAAAGGCCGAGTCCTCGGCGCCCAATTCTCGCAGCGACAATGCCCAGAAACGCTCCAAAATTCACATCGCGCGTCACATTCCCGCCCAGCCCGGCGATGCCGCGCTCAAAGATGGCGAACTCGATCTACAAGCCTTTGTGGCTGCTCATGAGTTTGAGATCCGTTCTCTCGAGCAGAGCATAGCGACGTCAAAGGCCGTGAGCAGCAGCAGGGCCTTTCAAAAGGTGCCCCGTGGTTTGCGCCGTCGCACTGCAAGCCACAACCCCAAGCGCGTGCCTCGAAGACTAAGAGCGCGTGCACGGAGAGAGATGGCCGAGGACAATGCCCCGACGGTGGAAGCGAGGAAGAGAAAGCCAAGGACAACACGAGGTCGAATACGCGCTGAGACTGCGCGACGGTTGGGGATACTAGCGGCCAGGAAGCGGAAGGCCAAGCTCGAGAAGGATAAGGACGGCGGAAATGGCGACAAGGAATTGGCCGTTGCAGGACGAAAACCAAGGCCCAAGATCCGAAGAAACGAGCTCAACGAACCCCCGAAACCGACTGCGCGATTCCGAAAGCGACAACTCAACAAGACCTGGTTGCCCACCCACGCATGGCACGCGAAGAGAGCCCGAATGACGGATCCCTTGAACCCTCTGTGGCGGTTCGCCTTACCACTGACCCCAAACGAAAAGATATATCGACCGACTCATCGGGCACAGGGGGACAGAGGCGCTGTTATATGGGAGACGAGCTACATGAGTACCATTGGACTCTACGGCAACGGTGCTGGTATAGAAAGAGTGCTCAAACGACTCGGAGTAAATCAAGCCTCCTGTTGGAACGACAAGGGGAAGAAATGGAGGATGGGAAGCCGGTCATGGACTGGCCTCTTGAGCTTTTACAGCTGGGGCCATCAACACTACAGTGAACGAAAACAGATCTGCCCATGTAGTATTCTCTGGAAACCCGGGTCATCAGCAGAGGACGCAACGCGGGAGTCAGTGTTTATAAGGGTCCATCCCTCGGCCTTCCTAGAGCTCTTCAACTTGTTGAGGGGTCTTGTAAAGGAGGAGAAACCTCGACTCTACATTGAGGACCTTCGATTTGAGATTGGCAGCATTGATCTCACTGGTCCGGGCTCAACCGAGGCTCTACTAGCTGTGCTGAGCCCCTACCCATCAAAGGAAAAGACCAACGCCCAGCATGCCGAGCTCTTCCGAAGTCTGTCTGGGCTCACCAACGCTGCCACTCTTCCCGCCGGTGCGGTCCTCAGTTTCTCTGTGCAAGACCCTCGTCTTCGATATCCTCCAAGACGTCTGGAAGCCCCTGATGACTCAGATTCGCAATTGAAGCTTCTTGAAAAGATTGCCTCCTGGCCAGTAGAGGAGAACCTGCAGCCGTACGCAATCTTCAGTCGCGATGCTCGCCATCGTGCTTCACTTCTTCCATCACAAAAACACATCAACAGACGGAAAAGCAGCAACCCTCCTGGAGCACCGCTGAAACCAATCGCAGTCGATCCTCCCATCCCTGTTACTCTGTTGGCCTCACGTAGCGGAACTGGCACCCAGACGCAGGGCACATGGACTCTCCTCGCCCCGTGGAAGTGCATACAGCCTATCTGGTATAGCCTGGTACATTACCCTCTCTCATCAGGCGGCAACCCTCGATTCGCAGGTCTGAACGAGGCCCGTCAGGTGGCTTTTGAGCGCGGCCAGCCTTGGTTCCCTGGAGACTTTCCGGCGACGAAAGCAGGCGCAGATTGGGAGCTCGAGGAACGACGAAAGCGAAGAGCTGTATGGGAGAAACGGCCAAAGAGTAAGAGGACCGCGTGGGAGTCATTGGATCTAGGTGGTGGGAGGAGAGGAGAAGTGGGAGATGGGTTTGCCACTGACTTTGAGCTCTTGTTCGAGTTGGCCGAGAGCCAGCGAGAAAAGGAACCAGTTCTGACAAATGGTCAGACCGAAGACTCTATGGATGTTGATCCAGATGAGTCGACACAAGAACCGGAGCAGAAGAAAGACTCGCGTCTTTATGGGTTACACCGAGTTTCCAAGGATGACTTCAACCGGATGCTGGTAACCCTTGAACCTCGACCACCACCGTCGTTCCCAAACGAGCTCCGCTCTGCTTCTCCTACCGTATGGCTTCCTTCGAGTGCCCTCCTCACTGTCCGCATCACTATCCTCTCTCGCGGTGTCGTCACAACGTGCGCTCGCATCTACCAGCTCCCATCTCTTCCCGTTACCGCTCCGCCCTCATCCGAAGCCGAAGTCCCGGCCACTATCCCTCCCGAGTCCTCATCATCGCCCTCTACGCTCCCACAAGACCTCCGTTCTCAGTGGCTGGCCCGCATATCGCCCTCCACCGCTCGCGGGGGCAAGGTTTCCAGGACCTCCAAAGCGCGAGACTTGGAGTCCATGAAGCGCCAACTTGCGCTCGAACTCGTTTCCAAGCCTGCGCCCTACCCCCTTCCGCCGGCTAACCAGTCCGACATGGGCGGCCACCCGCTCGTCCCCGACGCGAAAGACCTGATCGGTTTTGTCACGACGGGGTCTTTCAGCCTCAGCGAGGGCCACGGCATGGCCATTGGATCCATCGCCGCCGAGCAGGCTTTATATGGGGTGTTGGATGACCCCAAAGAAGGCCGATACTGCATTGTCCGCAACGCAGGCGAGAGTGTCGGTTGGATTGCAAAGTGGGAAGCCATCTGATTGGTGGGAAGCCATATAATTGAAAGTCTCACACCTTCAGTATGTAGTATTACCATAAAGCCACTGCGACGCCGTTGCACGTGAAGTTGTTGTTAAGGCATCCAGATTGAGCGAGTTGCCCGCTCGACACGCCCTTGCTATGTCACGAGAGTGACGCCAGAATTAACAAACAACAAAGCCGGTGGCGGTTGGTGGGAAAAGTGAAGAAAGGCGCCGTTGACAAGTCATGGCGTCTATATAAAAAGGATGACGAGGGGTTCTCATCTCACATGAATAAACTCTAAACTTGCTCATCTTATCATCACCGCTCGACATCGTTCCTGTTATTCTGATATTTTATATATCTAGTCTCAAGAGGGAGATACTGCATTCGTGGACTATTCAGAGATGGCTTCAGAAGAACATCCAAAAACAGTCTCTGGCGGGTGTCTCTGCGGCTCGGTCCGATACGAAGTTACCTTTCCACCCAGTCACGACTGGAACAAGGCCGTACGTCTATGTTATACTGCATGCTTATAAACCACCCATACTAACCTCAGCTCTCCCAGTGCTCGACATGCCAGTGCGTCCAGTGCCGCAAGAACGGCGGCTCCCTCATCGCGTGGCTGCACAAGGTGCCCGCGTCGAGCGTCGCCTTCACCAAGCAGACGACGCTGTCGCGGTACCACGCCTCTCCGGGCTGCGTGCGCGGCTTCTGCACCAACTGCGGCAGCTGGTTGTTCTGGCGCAGGGAGGATGCCAATGCCATGAGCGTGACCGTCGGCACGCTCGACAAGGAGGTGCTGCGGCGATGGGGAAAGGTGCTGGCGCACTCGGAGCAGCAGATCTGGTGGGAGGATGCTATCGAGGGCGTCACGGATCACTTGCAGGGGGAGAGATGGAAGACAGATAACGAGGGGGAGGAGGCTGAGAAGATTGCGTGAACAACAGTTGTGTATCATGATGTAGTCATGTTTTCCTATGTTGCTGCTGTAGCATAAGGGGGGGAAGACTATGGTGTGCTGGCGCTGGTGGTATCAAATCAAACATATCCCTCCGTTACAAGAATTATCCCTTTTCCAACGCCAAATCCATCATGTATCCATTTCATCCAACAAGATAGGGTGCTTTCCATAATAACGCCGTGTAGATCCAAGAAACCAGTCATGTCCAAGATATGGTAATCCAACACCTAGTCCTCCTCGCTAATCTCGCTCTCGTCACCTCCATCAATGCTCCCTTGCTGGCTGTTCTCGAAGTTCTCAAATGCATTCTCCAGATCCTTTTCCAGATCATCTTCAGAAGCCACCGTTCCTTGCTCCTCCATGTCCACATCCACATCCATTGGATCGGGCTCTTGCTGCTGGGCGTGGTGGTTAACAGGGCTTGGCAGCTTAAAGTCCATGTCCTCGTCATCCTCTTCACCATCCGCATCGTCGCCTTCGGACTCGCGTCGGTCCATAAAGTCGTCGAAGCGGCGCACAGAGGGAAACGCGGGAGAGAAGTCAGTCCCGCGAGTTCCGCCTGTATCGGCGCCGGGATACTCGACGAGCAGACCGCCATCGTCGTCGTCGTCTTCCTCCTCTTCCTCATTTTGGGGCGGCGCGGCACGTCGCTTGGGTTCCTCGGGTTTCTGGGGCTGGGCGGGCATCGGCACTGGAAGGGAGAGCTCAAAGTTCTTGGGGGCTTGCTTCTTCTCGGGCTTTCGCTTGACCTCCTTCTTCTGTACGGTCGGCTTGGCGCGGGGCTTGGGCGCGGGCTTGTCGGCATTGACGGTGCTATTTTCCGTTTTGCTGCTGGCTTTAGCGGCAGGCCTAGAGCTGCTACTGCTGCTGTCGATATGAGGGTATTGGCGACGTAGGCTGTCGGGATCGGTGTTGTCGGGGAGGCGGGTGACGTTCATGTTGAAGGTGGAGTCAACCAAGTCAAGGACAAAGACCTCGCGGCTGGGGTCGAAATAGAGGACATGCTGGTTGCTTCCAGTGTTTCTCGTGCCGGTGAATGCGTATTTTTCCTGGTTGTCGGCGTAGGAGAGGTCGTAGGAGGCGGTCTTGCCGGGGACGGAGGGCTTCAGGCGGGCCGAGTTCGGGGCTGAATTGGACGAGAGGGTCGGCTTGTGGTTATCTGCGGCAGCATGAGCATCTGAAGTAGACGATACAAGAACGTGGACGTACATCTAATACCGGTAAAGATCTCGTTGGACGGTTTGCCCAGGAGAGCATCGCCGAGGACGACGGGATAGTTGCCCGTCTTGGTCGGGTCGATCAGGCCAGCCGCCGCCATGATGATGCGCGACACAGCGGGAGAGGGTCAAGACGAGGGGTTTAGGTATACAGCTTGAGGATATATGGTCTGATGGTGATGTTCGAGTTGTCGGTGAGCTCAAGGCTCCTGTCCCTCTATTGTTGATGCGAAGAAAGTGACGCGCGGGATAAGGAAAGGCGACTCCGGGGGCCTGGAGTCTGGAATCCGAGAGATGGGGCCGCGGGTGCAAGTGGAGAGATAACTTAGTCGTGTAGAGTTGGTGTGTGGGGGCAAACATAAACTATCAAGAACTCCAGGCGGGGAAAACAGCGTTAAATACAGATACAATTGGTTGTCAGTCACAGAGTTCTTGGGGTTTGTTGTGATGCCATGTAAGAGTCAAGTTTGTTAATTGCGTCCTGGCCTTGGTCATCCACTCACCACTATCCCTGACCCTCAGCCACTATTTGACCGTGAGATCTGACGCTGTGTTATTGACGTGCCAGGTAATGTGAGTAGCACAAAGAAATATCAGCCAGACAATAACTATAGCCGAACATTGACAAAGGGTCACCTATTCAACCTCAATCTGTGCACCAAAAGAGGCAATTCATGGCATCCCGCCTACTCATCCCGTTTGTCCAGGGTAGCCAGTAGGTTTATCCAACTGCCAGACGGCGTGCCTCCTCATGCCTTCAAACCTAAGCAACTCAGCTTCAACAACCCCCACGATCTTCCCGCCGCACTTCTCCATGACCCGCATACTACCTTTGTTTTCAAAGTCAACTTCCCCGACTAGATGTTGGACCGAGATGTGTCCTTGAGTAGACGTGGCCTCAGTCAAAGCCTCAGCAGGTGCCAGTAGAATGAGAGGCACTTGTCGCCTGCTTTCAGACGCCATACTCAAATGCCTGCTGGTCTATATCACATCAATATGTCGTCGACGTGTCGTCGAGCTGCTAAGAGTGTTGATGTTGCTGTCGTTGAGACTGATAAGGTGATACCCATGTCTGTGACTCACAGTTAGCGGTAGAACTAGAAGTAAGCAGGAGTAAAAAACAGCTCATCAGTATCAAGGTGCGTTCCATTCAACCTGTCCAAAACGCAGTGTGCTTTGGCTCTCGTGTACTTTTAGCACTCTTGATCTGTGACTGTCGGTGTTGCAACAAAGACAAAGGCTCATTATATCCACCATCGTCAAATACTTGAATACTGTGTTCTTCTTCATATCCGACTTGGCAGCAACTTCGCGAATCAACAAGACATCTTTGACACTCGGCGAAACTGCACACTTGCCACATAAAAACCCTTCCAGCGTGTACATGCACCCAATGCAACCCTAATTCATCATCGCCCCGATACATTCGTAGAGAAAATGCCATGACCACGGCGGCTAACGGACCGGCTTACCCGAGCGACAAGGCTTCCCCAGATCACAAGTTTCGGACATGAAGGGATCAATGCAAATCGAGCGCGTTGTCAAGGCCTACACTGTCTCGAGATTCTGGACCCGGCCATGTCTTGTACTCTGTCTTGCGGCGTACCTTACCAACGGCCCGAAGGTCCCAGACTTTGTCTGAACAGAGATTCGCGACTCAAAGTAGATGGGTATGCTGCGTGAGACAGGGCGGATATTGGGAACGGATTTGGCAACCACGACAAAGACCTCCAGAGTTCGACATGAGTTTACGTAGTCCGGAGCAGGCGTCCAAGGGACGGACCGTTTTGCCCGTCGACACTCCCTAGAATCGGATGGAGTGAATCAGGAATTACCTGCGAGACCGGAGAAGACGCAACTCAAGGTAGGGGTGAAGTCTTGAGACTGAGGCCAGCTGCACCCACTTGTAGTGTGCCCTTTTCTCGAGTCCCTTACCTATGTTCCTGGTTTCTCACCGCCTCAATTGACCGAGTATGGTGACTATGAGGGTGTAAGCTCGAGGCTCTGACGGCTGACGTGTGCTAAGAACCAACAGCTGTTGGTGATGATACAAAAATTACCGAAGTATGCCTGCTAACTGGCGCACTTGTTGGCCATCTCGATTACAAGGCACCGGCAGTTTGGTCGTGCCGCAGATCTAAATACCAAACTCGAGCCTTGCGCAAGGTCCTCTTGACCAAATCAAACATGCATGGCAGAATCATGGAGAAGAGTGGTTTGTATCAGCAAATGATAAGCTCCTGTCGTCCCTTTTGTCTCAAGCGCCTTGTCTCAAGGGAGGACTGACCGTTGGGTCATGGGTCAAGCCATCTCGGGAGGCGAAGATCCGGCGTCGATCACTAATGCAGCCCGCTTCTGCTGAAGGAGAGCCGCTCAGAGGGAATAGTTGATGCAAGAGAAGAGACGTTGGCCTTCTCGTTCTCTCGGCCGGACGACGCGCGGTTCGACGGCCGTGGTGGTCAATAGTCAGCAACATTGTCTAGGAATTCCAACGAAGTATACAAGGCTGTGAGTGTATGTATTCAAGTCAGGCCGTTTCTTGACAAATAACTTGGTGAGAGTTAAGAATGAGCCCAAGGCAAGACAAACGGGCGCTGGAAAGAATCAAAAGCTCCGAGATGTTTGATGACATTCTACTGGGCCACCCACACAAATCAGGAAGTCAAACGTTGTAACAGTAGATCTCCGAGATTGATCGGTTGACCAGAGTTCGCCCCGTTTCAAGCTTTATATTCTTCATTACACTTCAATAAACGCTCGACCCCGAACTTCAACTTGCAGAGCACACCGCGGTAGTCGTCATTTGGCGCCTTGATCGAGCAACCTTCAGCGTTAGCTCCCGGAGGAGGGCTCCGCCGCCAATAAAGGACAAGCCATCTTCGGGCGCCTGACGAGTTGGCGTCGCCATGGCGTCCGATGGTCTTGAACGATGGCACGGGTACGTAGTTGTTTATTGAGTGGTCGCAGGCCTAATTTCAATCTAATCTAGCGGATCGGCAGACAAGTCAAGCGAGGCCGCGGCTGGGCGGGATGGATGGCTGGCTTCACCTGTTGAAACTCTAACATTGGAGCTGCCCGTGTAAGCCGAAAGGGGAGATGAGCGCACAAGCTGGGCTCTCGAGTGATTAAATCACCCGTGCGTGTGGTTTGAACTGCCCTATCGGGTCTCCAACTGTGTGCAGTTTGCATCCTGCACATCATCTGCATCGGTAGGGTTGTTGCGAGGATGGTGTGTTGGCAGTCAGTCTAAACATTTGACAGGGATCGGCCAGGGACACGGCAGATAACAAACAGCCTGCTCGGCTGAGTGAACAAACACGTAAACAAAAGGTCCAGGTCCATGGAGAACATGGCCAGCAGTTCCTGATACATATCCATATGTCTCGCCTCCCCCCGTCGTAACCCCCCACAGCCTTGCCAAGTCACATCTCGGATACATCGACTTGATGCGTCTCCACGCCCGAGTCTTTCTCGTCCGGGGGAAGAAGAGAGTTGACGACGGGATCGATGCATAAAACTCTTACAAGCGTTGAACCCTCAGGTGGATTCCTTTGACCTGCGAGATTGTCTCCGAGACACGCATCGGTTCACAGCACCCAAGAGGATCGAGATCCGCCCCATCACAAACATTTCACATTCTCGCATCTGATACATGTAAGCCATCGATCTCAGAGCGCGGCCACACCTAGTTCCCGACGGTAAGGACGCCGCCCTTTTCTTGCCGCGCCATCCTATGCAGCCTCAAGGGTCCTTGAAAAACCCGCAGGTCCCTGGAGAAAAGTCGAGGCGGATTTGCGGTAGGTGAAAAAGCAAAAATTCGAGAGCGGGACGGCACAAGTGATCATGGCATGTTCATCTCGCAAACAGCCGGAAGATCCTCGTTCCGCACCTTGGCCTTGTCTTTTCAGGTGAATAAAGTGAAGCTTGGCTCGCCATATTCATAGTCGTAGAGATCCATCCAGTCTACATCGGGAAGACGAAAGACAACTGGTGGGTGTTAGTTTAGGGGAAATCGGCGACTACCGTGAGGTGAACCCAGATTGTCCAGAGACTGCATCGTGTTCTGGCATATCAAAGGCTTGTTGGTCAGAAATCCAGCTCCTCCGTTGGCAATAATTCCCTCGGCTGTTTAGAACTGTGTTTTTGTATGGAGACAATTCGCATAAAGATAGTCTAGTTGCGGAGAGTTGGCAGGTTGTAGAGGTGGGCCAAGTTGATGTCGTACGTTTTCCAAAGAGGCAAATGGGTAGAATCGGCGTCTTCCTAGCTTGAGCGATGGAAAATTTGTCAAACAGAAGCAAAGAAATGAAGTGAAAATTCTTTTTTTTCTCTCTTCTGCATAATTCGGAATGCGAGACGCGAGGTCATCACGAACGATCAGATCATATTAAGTGCATCGCGCGTTTATGGGTCCCTTCTCTGCAGCTTAGAGAGTTCTGGAGAGGCATCACAATAAACAGGCAAACTGGAAACCCAGGTGGGAAATCAGGGCAGCCAACAGTGTCTCTGGATGCGAAATGCGATAGGACAAGAGATTCCGCAGGATGAGATGTCTTGAATCTAAGATAAAAGCGATCGACATTACATTGGATATGGGTCCAGATCCGCCATCTCAGAGATGGCTGATGGGTAGCGGCAACGGCACTTGCAAGCAAACCTTAGTTACCCTGGTGGTGTATGTACGTATGTATTGTAGGTAGGAATCGGCTCCGAGACCAAGTCGTGTCTTTGGTCTACGTCATGGGTGAAAGAGCAATTCCGCTGCTGTTGATAGACTCTGGCCTTTGCGCACATTGGCCTAGCTGCCACGGCATCTATTTGACCGATGCCGTGATGGTCTGTTGTATGGACTGAGAATCTCGCGCGCAAACGGCCGTTGGAAAAAGTAAAACCAGTTGGGAGGGGCCCAACGACGAAGCAAAAGGGGGAAAAGAAACAAAGAGAAAGAAAAGAGCATCATTCGCCTCCATCGGGCAGAAAGAAGAAAGGAAACAATACGGACAGAGCAAGACTGGGCTCCATCCATGACAATGACAATGACAATGGGGCCGTCCCGGCCGAGAGCCCCCAATCATCTCATTCGGCAGTGCCCCTGTCCATCCTGAGGCGCCTGACCTCACCTGACTGCCGGGCTTGTTTTGAAGCGTCCGAGGAGAGGGTGTAGGAGTGGGCGAGTACCCGCTGCCGTGGGACGATGCGGATGGATAGAAAGTGTCTGTTGAACCAGGAACAGTTGGAGATAATACAGTATTACCGGTAACTGCTACGTAGGTACTATAGTAAATCTTGTGGTAGGTAGCATTGTCATGATAAACATCCATGATATGGAGATTCCCGAGGCAACAGCAGGCACGGAAGCAAATGTCAACAAGGGAGAGCTCTCGCTCGATTTGCTCCTATCCCCGAAACTCCCATTCCACGCCCGGTTCGATTCAAAAACACCATCCATTCCCACCAGACGGCTTTCACCACGATCCCTCGGCCCTCCCTTGGGTCGTCCCCACCATTTACAGGGGACCACCGCCTTTTGTCTGCTCTTTCTGGAGCTTGCTAGCTTGCCCAGAGTGAGAGGCAAAAGAACCCAGGACCCTGGTCAAGTAACCCCCCACCCTTGTCTTGCCGCCGCCCTTCAAGACCCTTGTAAGCCATCCCAAACCCTGGCACCAGTTTGCAGACCCGCCCTGGCATTGTGAGCTGATTGATTGATGAGGGATGATTGCTTCTTTTCTAGGCCACTTTGCTGTCAAGCTGTTGGCCGACTCCGTAGTGTCCGATGGTGATGGTAATGGTGATAATGTTGATGGATGATGGTGTTCGTATGGCTTCTACTCCGTACATACAGCTCAGAAACAGTATCCATCCGTCGTTGGTCTTGCCGAGGCCGAAGGTGGAAAGCTAGAGCTTACATTGGTTCCTCAAGTATTATTATATCAACCTTGTTCCTCTGCCTCCCACACTCTTTACACTAGACACATTCTCTTCCTGTCGCTGATCTGCCCTGCTCCGTCCCGTCTCGTCCAGGTACCTTACGCCTTGCGGTTTGGTCTGGCCCTCTTCCACTCTCTTTCGGAGCAGATATCCATCCCAGCGTGACCACGGCCAAGTGGAGGTCCCTTCATAACCTGAATTTATTAACGAAACACATCCCGGCTGCTTCTCCTCCTCGCACTTCGCCCTCGCCTGTCAACCCTCCAACATTGCATCCTCATCCTGGGTCTGGCCTGCGGATCCAAGACTCGACTCCATTCTCGATCCCTCCCTTGGCCGTCTCATTCTCTGACTGGTTGTTTCTGGCTCACCGTTGCGCCGACCGGACCTTCATTTCGTCTATCTCTCACTCACTCGCGCGCACACTCTCTGGTTTATTATTAGTCGGCCATTCTACACTTATACTGGCATTCGCATCGTCACAACCCAGCTCACCACCGCTACTCTCTTCTGCCGGACGACCTCGCTTCAACTGAACCAGCTCGCCTCACCACTACTGGCAGCAAATGCGCGCGCAACTGATTCTGGGCCCTACCAAGACCTGACTCAAAAAAGGTGTCAGACACTGTCAATTCCACCCGCTCTCCCGACCTACATATGCCAACGGGCGCCAAAGAAAAGAACCCCAACGTCGCTGCCGAGCCGCCCTGTCATCAATTCCATAGATATCACCCCACGCCCTCGATCCTACCCGCCAGACAGAAAACACCACCACTTTTTCTCTCATCACCAGAACTGGACGATTATTTGCATCTTTTCTCGATAATGCACTGAGAAAGGACAAAACACTTATTATTCGACTCGGATCGCCTCGCCCTAAGCTCTTGTCACCCCTGGCCTCGAGTCGCTCTCCCGCCAGCCACGGCCGCCCGCGGTGCTTCTGCAGCGCCGAAACCCTATCATGGCCAACTCTAACACCACCACAACGCCTTTGACCACTACCAGCGTCAGCGCTGGCGTCGAAAACGGTGCCGATGCCGACGCCAACACCAGCGCCACGGCCCCAGAGCTAAGCAACCTCGACTATTTTATCACCGTGCTCCAGTTGCCCGATGGACGTACCGAGAGCCAGATTGAAGATGACTTGGTCTCAAAGGCGAATGCGCTTGGTATCTCGACTACAGCCGTCACAGATAAGCGCATCACCTCGAGCGTCGAGTCGGCCTCTACCGTCTACAACGCCCGCACGTTCTCTATGTTATCTGGCGGATCCACGAGCACTGCTCTAACCAACCATTCATCCCTCTTTGGCCCGCCTACGCCTGATCCTGCTCTCTCCAGCGGCCGGCAATCAAAGGACTTGAGCTTCGCTCAGTACGACCGATATCTATCCATCATTGACCCTCACCACAACCATCCCAAGTTTCTGAAGGAGCCGCCTCCACCCGATCCCACCACCCAGAGTATCTTCAGCGGCAAGACTAATAAGCGCAGCCTCTTCAGCGTGAAATCAGGCTTCAAACTACGATGGAAGAAAAAGTCGCCTCGGCCTCACGAGGTCATCATGTGCGTCACTGCTCGGATCCTGACCTACGCCGCCTTACAGATACCAGATTTGCTGACTTTACTGCTCTAGGACCTGTGTTTCCTGTCGTGCCGACTTCAAGACCTCGGGCTCATTACACAGCATTTCCTGCGGCCACGCGTACTGCGGAAATTGCCTGAAGTCGCTTATCCATTCAGCCATGGCTGATGAGTCCAGCATGCCTCCAAGGTGTTGCGCTCAGCCCTTGCCAGGCTCCATCATCAAAGACATGCTGAACCGCGATGCTCAGCAGGAATTCCTAAAGGCCATTATCCAGTACAGCACTCCCTGGCAAGCAAGGATATTCTGCTCCAATCCCTCATGTGGCGAGTTCATCCCGCCGCACCATAAGCTGGATCCAAAGTACCCGTTCAATGTCACCTGCCGGAAGTGTCACACAATGGTCTGCCTTATGTGCAAACGCAACGCCCATCCAACTGGAAAGGATTGCCCAGAAGACTGGGAATTGGACCAGGTTCTCAAGACGGGTGACAGGGCTGGCTGGAGAAGGTGTTACAAGTGCCGCAATCTGGTCGAGCTGGTCGAGGGTTGCACACAAATGACTTGTCGGTGCAAGGCCCAGTTCTGCTATGTCTGCGGTGGCGTGTGGGATGCTGTTATCGGTTGCCCCAATTCCTGTAATGGTGAGGAAGAGATGGAACGGAGGAAGAGGGAAGAGCAAGTCCAGTTGGCCGAATACGAGACTGAGAAGGCCGCACAAGAAGCTGCTGCTGCCGCGGCATCCGTTGAGCGGATCGAGGCCGAGGAGCGAACGCGAAACAAGGACGATTTCTCTAACCTTGCTGAGATGCAGCAACATGAGATGAAGCGGTTTCTCGAGTTTGCCGAACAGGGCCAGGAGCACATGAGAGCCCGGTATACCGAGCAGAAACAGGCCATGGTGGACCGACACGCCGACCAGGAAGAAAAGCTAAAGGAGAAGCATGCCCGGGCTGTCAGCCAACTCGAGGACCGACAGGTAGCGGCCGAGATGGACCTTCGGTCGACTTTGGAAGCGAGTGAGCGAAGCGTGAGGATCCGCCTGAGGCACATGGAGGCTTATTGCGACGGCCTCGGCCGCAACGCCGACTCGAGCTCTGATTCGCATCACCATCGCGTCGTGACAGAACGTGACCTACGCGAGCTCGGCCAGCAGTACAACATCCGAGATGGTATGGAGAGATCACACCAGGCCAAGATCAACGTGATGCGGGACAGCCAAGCCAAGCGCATGGAGGAGCTCATCGACCGACAAGAGACCGAGTATGAGAAATTTCTGGATCGGAGCCACGATGAGCTCGAGGACCTGGCCGCCCAGTCGGCGCACGACGAGGAGACGCTGGCCAGCACCTTTATCGCCCGCAAGGCCAAGATGGTTCGCCGATGGGAGCTGGCTATTGAGATCCTTCGCAAAGAGCTCGAGGCTCACGATGGTGTCAAATATGCCCCTATCCCCACACCGATGTGGCCCGAGGAGCGCACATTCGAATCTCCTTCTACAAAGTGAAGGCCTTGATTCATTTCCTACGTTAAGATCGAAACGCGATGCAGTGTGATGTCGGAGCACGAGCAAAGAACGCATTTCAGCGACGGCGACACGCAAACTTGATGAGAATGACTTTTTCCTCGCAATTTTTCATTTCAAATCTTCCCCGGACGTTGACGAGCCCTTTTTTTGGTTCCTCACCTCAAACCTTTTTGGTTTATATGACCTTTCTTTTCCTTTTTCATGATACCAGGCCCACCAGCCATGGGAAGCGGGCAGCCTTCAAGCATGCTCCGCCGGTTCTTCTTTGGAGTTACAAGCATTTGTCTAAGCATCAGCATAGCATTGTCGCCGAGTCTTTATATTTTCATTCATCTATACACTGTAGACCTCGATCTAGGTCACCCCAGGCGGCGAGGAGGGAGACAAGAGCCCAGCACTTTATGTCACTTGTAGAGGATCTCGCCGTATGAATATGGCTGGTTTTCAGGGAGGGAGAGGGTTTCGTCCGGTTTCTTGACTTTCGTGTGATTTTATTCATACCCCAGACGTTGTGTCATGATAGATTAGAGATCTCCAGATCATAGATGAGATGGTTGTTTATATGTATGCGGGCTTTCATGTTGCACTGGTACATGTAATGAACTGGATCTTGTGTCGAGTGAAAGAGTTGTATGTAGGTCGTGGATACCCTGGGATAAATAGATGGGTGAATGATTAACTGAACGATCAACCTCCAAGTAGAGCTGAGTGATGCACAGCCATTGGCTTTGTGAGATGCTGGACGATTGTTGCTGACCTACTCTATCACCCCTTGATATGGGCTACCAGAACCCGGGACAGACGCAACTGGGATATCCCTGAACCAGCCCGGCAATGGGCGTTTTGGATGCAACACCCTGTGTGTACTTTTCACTTGGCAAAGCAACGACCCATCTGCGGCATCTAGCATCGGTAGTCTCCTCGTCTGGGTAGTTGAATGCTTGGTCTTGCCTGGCATCCCACGCACACTACCATGTTATACAGGGTGAGCTGCATAGAGCAAACACGGGAAGCGAGCGCGTGCCTCGGAGAATACAAGCTGGGGGTGGTGTACTCCGTATAGATACTAGTAGTGTGGAAGGGTCCATGCAAGATAACGTTTGCTTCGAGTACGAGCTGTAGAGGATGGGACTTGTATGCAGGGCACACACACCAGGAAGAGCCTCATCTTGGAAAACGAAAGCCTGCTTGTCTGCGGTTTGTTGATCGACAGGGCCTGCGAGACAGAAATGGCCGAGTTTGCAGCTGTGGCTGCATCTCCTTTCACGGGTGTGTGCATCCTTGTAGGGACGGACGCCTTGGAGCAGAGTTTTGCTATGGATAATGAAACGACTTGTTCTAGCCCGACGCAAAACAAGGGTACGAAACACAATGTATCGAGTGCTTGACGAGGCGCGTCAACTAATGTTAGCCTCTCTTTTCGGGGATTAGGGTTGTTGTCTTTAAGAGAGCTAAAATTAGGAAGAGCTAAGGGAGAACAACGATCGTGGGGATCCAAAGTACTTGGATGGGATAAGGATCTTCCCTCTTTCAAAGTGTATCAGAAATGTTTTGATGTTGTTTTTTATGTGCTTTCCTCCAGCAGATACAATGGCATTGTGGGCTATTGTCCTGCAGTCTCTCGTTCTCAAGGGCGTGAAGTGAATGGCTGACTGCATGTCCCAAGGTGTTTGAGGTCACGGTATATGGTTTATGCTGCTCAACTCGCTGCCAAACACGTTGCTAAAGAGTGGAGAGGTTGGCAAGCTGGCGTATGTGCGTATACGGGAGCTCCACGGCCAGCGTTTCCCTGTCGAGTACAGAAAGGACACCGTGATAAGTTACCTGCTCAGGCACGATTCGAGAGGCCCAAGGAGTGATTGTCTATCAAGCTTTTGTTTTAACCTTGGGAGTCCTTGGGTGAACCTTGTTAGAGGACCCCATGTCAGCCACAATTCGACCAGAGTGTGGTCCCTGAAAGGCCCCTGAGGCTTACCCGCTTTTAGGGATGCCGTGGGAAAGCTACAGGGCCCTTCCAAAACCCTTCAAGACACGACGCCCGCAAAGAGCTAACTTAATGGAAGCTGGTTCCCCGGCGCCGAGGGCTCCGTTCCTCGGGCATCATTCGTCTGCCTCAGCCACCATCAGCCCAATTTCATTTCCAGTTGTTCCCTCCTCCACCAAACGATACAGTACGATACCATCTCCATCAAGCTCCATCCCAAGCTCCAGCTCCAGCTCCAGCTCCATCTCCCCGGGCCGACGTCGACTCTGGAGTTTGCGTTGCGTTTGCGTGTCCGAGTCCGAGTCCGTGTTTTCAGATCCTCGTGCTTCCTCTGATAATAATCATCTTATTGTTTCCATCGCTGTTGACCTCGTCCGTTTTCCCGAGCGACCGCTTCTTTTCAGACACGATCGACCCAGTGCTAGCACGGCCATTCATTCTCCCCCACCCGCCGCACATTGCGAAGCTCAGCCCATCACATCACCCACCTCCCACCAACAGCTTCCTTGGCAAAACACCATCATCACCATCACCGTCGTCGCCGTCGAGATCTTCGCTCCGAGTTGCTACAAGCCACCCGTCGTTATCGTTGCCGTTGCTCCTCCTACATCTGCCGAGATAATCTCACTCTCTGGCGACACCACGTCCTGCCCAATCGTTGCTCCACCACCTTTCCAGCTTGGGTAATGTGAGCGACCACCTCGACAACTCTGATACACACCCCGGAGTCATTTTCCACGACTTGCGCTCCTCTCGTAGCCGCCATGAACGATTTCCACTCGCCGGCGACAGACGCCTTCTCCCCTCAGCACCAACGCGACCGATCCGGTAGCATGTTGTCCCTGGGCAATATCCCCGTGAGCCCGCCAGGCCCAGCATCCGACAACGGTGGTGCTGCTGTCGACAATACCTCAAACGGCAAGCAGAGCTTGGATGGCGATGGTGTCTCACCCGCCCAGAACTCGGCCGTTCCGTCGGGTGCGAGCCCTGAGCAGCTCAAACAGGTTTCCGAGGTCCTGGCCTCCGAGGTACGCATGAGCCGATCGCACGATCCAACTCCCGACAGCCCTGCTGATGGCATTGACAGATTGGTATCGTTACTCTCTTGAACCGTCTCAAGCAGAGCATAGCATCCGCAAAGGTAAGTTCCTACACCCATTGGCTCATTTTTCGATGCCTCTCAACCCTTTTGCTAACCCTTACCTCACCAGGAATTTGCCTTGTTCCTCAAGAAACGATCCAGCCTCGAGGAAGACCATGCCAATGGCATCAAAAAGCTTACTCGTACCACTCAGGATGTTATGCGCCGACAAGATCACCGCCAGGGCTCTTTCGGCAGTGCTTACGACGCCATGGCAGGCACACACGAACGCATGGCTGAGAACGGAATCGAGTTTGCCAACGAACTCCATCGAATGCACGACGAGCTAATGGAACTCGCTTCCGTCGCCGAACGTAACCGCAAGACATGGAAGACCAATGGCCTGACTGCCGAGAACAAGGTTGCGGAGATGGAGCAGACGATGCGTAAGAGCAAGACCAAGTACGATTCCCTCGCCGAAGACTACGAGAGGGTCAAGATGGGTGAGGCGCGCCAGAGCGGCAAGATGTTTGGCGCCCTCAAAGGCCACAAGTCAGCTGCCCAGCACGAGGAGGATCTGTTAAAGAAGGTTCAAGCGGCCGATCAGACCTACCATGGACATGTGCAGGCGCTGCAAACAGAAAAGGCACAGCTTCAGTCGACAACACGACCAGAGGCTGTGAGAAATCTCCAGGACTCTATCAAGGAGATTGATGCGGGCGTTTCATTGCAGATGCAGAAGTTTGGTATGCTGACCCCAACCGCTCACATCCACGTCAGCTAATGTTGTCTCTAGCTTCCTTCAATGAGAGGCTACTACTGAGCAATGGCCTCAGCGTCAGCCCTATCCACGGCCCAGGAGGTCAAAGCAGCACCTCACAGCGCAGCTTGCGGCAGGCCGCTTCATCGATCGATAACGACAAGGATCTGAATGACTATGTCGTTGCGCAGCACAGAACTATGCCTCCAAATACTGGCGAGATCAAATATGAGCGCAACCCAGTAAGTGTGTCTATTGCCGGGCGAAACGAACTCGTATTAACACTGCTCTTAGGCTCTTAACCCACCGGGTTCGAACCAGCCAGCACCTGGTGGCCCTGTTCAGCAACCGGCATCGCTGTCGCAAACACCACCCCAGGGAGGCTTCTCTGGGCCCCAACCTCTGGGCCCTGGTTCAAGGACCAGCACACTTGGACTGGGCCCTATTACCGGCGTTACTGGAGGCGATTCTCCATTCCCTCCAGGAGGACCTTCGGACGATCCACGCCCTTTCTCACAGCCTCATAACAGGAGCTTCAGTCAAGGAAACATGCCGACGCCGCCGGGCGGCCCAGCACAGCAGTTTCCTGGTCGGGGTCCTAATCAGCCAGCTCCTGGCCAACGATATGGCAACGGGGGCTCCATCAGTTCAGCAGGCCCGCCTCAATTAGGTGCCCTGCCTTTTCAGCCCAGCCAATCCCCTCCGCAGCCCACGGGCCCTCATCCAGCTCCCCATGAGCGACAGGGCAGCGGCGCTGGTCTTGGACAAGTACCTCCCGTTGCGGGACGATCGCCACCTCCATATGGAGCCCCTGGCCATCCTCCACCCGGGGCATCCACACCCTCAAAGCCAGTGTTTGGCCTGCCTCTGAATCGCCTCTACGAGCGGGATGGCCTAGCAGTTCCGATGGTCGTGTACCAGTGTATTCAAGCGGTGGATTTGTACGGCCTTAATCTCGAAGGAATATATCGACAATCTGGCTCTATGGCTCATATCCAAAAGCTCAAAACCATGTTTGACACAGGTATGTCTTGATCAACCTGGACACATGAGGGACCAAGCACTAACGGCGAAACAGAATCTTCCAACCCGGCTCTCGATTTTAGGAACCCCGAGAACTTTTACCACGATGTCAACAGTGTTACTGGCCTGTTGAAGCAGTTCTTCCGTGATCTTCCCGATCCGCTGCTCACCTATGAGCATCATGATAGTTTCATTGCCGCGGCAAGTGAGTATCCCTGCCCTATTGTGCGGTGATGGAATAATACTGACATGGTTACGCAGAGCACGATGAGGATACAGTCCGTCGTGACTCCCTCCACGCCATCATCAATAGCCTCCCTGACCCCAACTATGCCACCCTTCGTGCCCTCACTCTCCACCTCTACCGGGTTATGGACAACAGCCACAATAACCGCATGAACTGTCACAACCTCGCCGTCATCTTTGGCCCCACACTGATGGGCACCGACCCCAGCACCGCCATCGCCGACGCGGGCTGGCAGATCAAGGCCATTGACACTATCCTGCAGAACACGATGCAGATCTTTGATGAGGACTAGATTTCAGCGCATAACCTCCTCGTGTTGGTTAGAGTGTTTTAATGGGCAGAGTCAGTCGGAGGAGAAGGAGCTGTTTCTATGAGGCTTGGTTTCTTCATGTTGCATGGCGTCTCGTATTTGAATGCATGTTCGTCTCTACCTATGCTTGAATTTTAATACAAGACTACTATGCGGCCATGCTGTGGGCATCGCTGCAATCGTTTTGGTTTGCCCTCTTTCAGTATCTGCTGTGCCCCTGACCTTGTCGTCGAGATCTCTCATCATGTGCTTTTGCGTCGAGGTGAATTGGCTTGATGGCATGATACAGGTTCATCTTGTTCATGATCAAGGCTACCCATTCACCTTCTTTGGCCTTTTGTCGTGGCCAACACCAAGATGCTTGATACTGGCTTCAGTCTGGCAGTCAACGATCATAAGCCGGTTGTATCTGGACTCCAAGCACATACGACCATAGCTCGTAGAGAATACGGGGTCCCGTCCGCTCCCCCAGAGTCAAGCTGCGAAGCGCTGGATTAGTAGTTGGGTCGGTGACGACCAGCGAATCCCCAGTGTTGTATGT